>CM076579.1:1646768026-1646958088 GCA_034641835.2 Pinus albicaulis | reverse complement strand
AAAACGATGCATGGGATTTGGTGGAGTTGCCGGCCGGAAGGAAGCCCATTGGGAGCAAATGGGTGTTTAAGAAGAAGATGAATGTAGAAGGCAAGGTGGAGAAATACAAAGCTCGGTTGGTAGCGAAAGGTTATTCCCAGGTGCCGGGAATTGATTTTGGTGATATTTTTTCTCCTGTTGCCAAATTTACTTCTATTAGATTACTTTTATCTGTTGCTGCTGCATTTGATTTTGAGATAGAACATATGGATGTGAAGACAACATTTCTTCACGGGGATCTAGAAGAGGAGATCTACATGAAGCAACTTGAAGGCTTTATGGTGAAGGGTAATAAAGAACTGGTATGCAAGTTGAAGAAATCTCTATATGGGTTAAAACAGTCACCAAGGATGTGGTATCAGAAATTTGATACCTATATACGGGGACTTGGCTTCACCAGAAGCAAGGAGGATCACTGTGTTTATTTTAAATTAATTGGTGACCGTGTTATTTATTTGGTCTTGTATGTGGATGATATGTTGTTGATTGGAAATGACAGAAATTATCCAAGATTTGAAGACCCAACTGTTCTCCAAATTCGACATGAAGGATCTTGGTGCTGCAAACTATATTTTGGGCATGGAAATTAAGAGAGATCGGGCAAAGAGGATGCTCTGGTTAAACCAGAGGAAGTATGTCGAGACTATACTGCAGAGGTTCAAAATGCAGGATAGTAAACCGGTGAGTGTTCCTATTCCTGTAGGTGCAAAGCTTTCTGCTGAACAGTGTCCCAAGACACAAGAAGAAGAGGAGGATATGTCCCGTGTTCCATATGCAAGTGCAATGGGTAGCCTGATGTATGCAATGGTATGTACTAGACCAGACATTGCACATGCAGTGGGAGTATTGAGCAGGTTTATGTCAAACCCAGGGAAGGAGCATTGGACAGCAGTAAAGCGGGTTTTCAGATATTTACGTGGCACTAGTGATTATGGCTTATGCTACCAGGGAAGACCAGGATTGGAAACAATGTTGGACATTCGTGGTTTTGTTGATGCAGACTGGGCTGGAGATCTGGACCAAAGAAGATCTACAAGTGGGTATGTGTTTAGCCTATTTGGAGGCGCAGTCAGTTGGATGAGTAAAATACAGTCTGTAGTGGCTCTTTCAACTACAGAGGCAGAATACATAGCAGCCACTCATGCAAGCAAGGAAGAAATTTGGTTGCAGAGATTGTGTTCAAGTATGGGGTTGGTACATCAAGCTATAAGGATAGACTGTGATAGCCAAAGTGAAATTTTCTTGGCTAAGAACCCTGCTTATCATTCAAAGACAAAGCACATTGATGTTCAATATCACTTTGTTAGAGATATGGTTGAGGCTAAAAGGGTGTTGCTGGTAAAAGTGGACACTTTGAAGAATGTTGTAGATGCATTAACAAAGTCTGTGAGCACTCAGAAGTTCTCTTGGTGTAGAGAAACAATGGGTGTTGAAGAATTGGGCCAATGACTAAGCTCTCTTGTGACCCCCTGTGGAAAGAAAACAACAAGTGGGAGAATGTTGGGTATGTGTTATATTCTTTCCATGACTAAGCACGCGCGGGGGGGTAAGAGGGGGGGCGATAGCCCCCCCTTTGCGCTGGGCGCAACGGGGGGGTCACAGGGGGGGTGGTAGCCCCCCCTGTCGGGGTCCGGGGTAGCACCCCGACGAAAATTTTGGTTCCTTAATTTCCGCTGTTTGTATTTGGAACAATGGACGTCAGTACTCTATCTGTTGCTTTACTATTCTACACACTGCTATTTCACTTTCTTATAGATGCCTCGGGCATATTTGGATGCTTTCTCAGATTTTCGATAATCTCCATGTGGACCGTTACTGGGTTTTATATCAAGTCCCTGTATGTGAGTGACATGGGGTATTTTTCTATCACTGTCTGGGGTGGGACTTCCACATTTTTGGATGGATATTTGGGTTCCAATATTCAGATGTGAAAATGTAATGAATTCATGGACTGTTTTACTTCATATAATATATTCAAAATAACGTTTTTTCTCTTGTGAAAAAAAAATCATTAATGTTTATCACTCTGCCTTCAAAACTAGCGATGCTGGTCTATGTTGCTGGTTTATTGATATGGTCTCATGGTATTTTTATATTTGGGACATATCACACTCCTCACATGATTAGCATTTTTCTCTGTTCAAGGATTTTGGGTACTTTAATTTGTATTTGGAACAATGGACGTCGGTACTCTATTTGTTGTTTTACTATTCTACATACTGCTATTTCACTTTCTTATAGATGCCTCGGGCATATTTGGATGCTTTCTCAGATTTGTCGATAATCTCCATGTGGACCGTTACTGGGTTTTATATCAAGTCCCTGTATGTGACATGGGGTATTTTTCTATCACTGTCTGGGGTGGGACTTCCACATTTCTAGATGGATATTTGGGTTCCAATCTTCAGATGTGAAAATGTAATGACTTCATGGACTGTTTTACTTCATATAATATATTCAAAACAACGTTTTTTCTCTTGTGAAAAAATAAATGATTAATGTTTATCACTCTGCCTTCAAAACTAGCGATGCTGGTCTATGTTGCTGGTTTATTGATATGGTCTGATGGTCTTTTTATATTTTGGACATATCACACTCCTCACATGATTAGCGTTTTTATCCGTTCAAGGATTTTGGGTACTTTAATTTGTATTTGGAACAATGGACGTCGGTACTCTATCTGTTGCTTTACTATTCTACATACTGCTATTTCACTTTCTTATAGATGCCTCGGGCATATTTGGATGTTTTCTCAGATTGTCGATAATCTCCATGTGGACCGTTACTGGGTTTTATATCAAGTCCCTGTATGTGACATGGGGTATTTTTCTATCACTGTTTGGGGTGGGACTTCCAATTTTCTGGATGGATATTTGGGTTCCAATCTTCAGATGTGAAAATGTAATGACTTCATGGACTGTTTTACTTCATATAATATATTCAAAACAACGTTTTTCCTCTTTTAAAGTTTCATTTTTTTTATTTTTAAATTGAACCTGCCGTCGCTATACCGACGCCTTGTAAGCGTCGGAATTGCGACAGATTAGAAACGTCGGTAGAGAGACAGTATAAAAATGTCGGAAGAGCGACGTTCAAAACACTGGACCACATTTCTTTGTAATTGTGACAGTTTACAGATGTCGGAAGAGCAACGTTCAAAACGTCGGACCACATTTCGTCGGAAGTGCGACAGTGTGCAAAGGTCGGAAGTGCGACAGATTGGGAAACGTCGGAAGAGTGACGCTTGTTTGGAAGCGACGGAAAAAGTGTCGATAGTGTGACACTTTTTAATTGCGTCGGAACTGCGACGGTATGGTAAACCATGTTTTTCCCGCCCTCGAACTGTTGCTCTTGCGACGACTATGTGTCGGAATAGCGACGAATTGGCTGTTGGAATTTTCGCCAAATTTTCTAGTGAGGTTCACTTGCATCATGGACAACCTCCGGAGGAACCTGAGGAGCTGTGAAGAACTCATGGGAAATGAAATCCTCCCATAAAATACCCTGCAATCCAAGCTGATGTACAACAATGATCTTGATGAGCACATAGTGATAAATACTGTTGTGCTGCTGCTCGAGAGCTTTCTTCTGCACAAGAGTGGTCGTCCTCTCGATCTTCCAGCACATGAAATAAGGAATGTTCATCATCCTCACTCTTGTGAAATGCATCAATAACCGGATGTGGTAGGCATAGAGGCGTGAAAACCGGCCCTCACAACTGAAGTATCTGATAATGAGTTTCATTAGAGGCACATAGGATTTTTTTAGGAACCGGAATGGGAACACTCTGCTGAGCTGTCTCACATAGCTAGGCCTGATATATGGTTCATAATGCACTCTGTCCACCTACTGTCTTTTGTTCCAATGTTCACCCACATTCGGTATTCCTGTTGCTTGAGAGATGGTTTCCGGTGTCAAAATGAAATTTACACCAGCAAGAGTTACCTGACCATCATGTAAATGTAATACAAACAAACGAGCCAACTCCTGATGATGATGGGTCCTTGCAATCATTTCACAAAACTGATAGCATGATTTTTGTTGGAAACATGCCATGGCAAGTGGGCAAGCCTGCAGTTTGGTCAATGAGGCGGGCTCCTCTCTCACATGTCTGCCACCTTTCCGAGGCCTTCTAGGTGCATGTAGCTCAGTGGTAGAATCACTATCTTTGTCATATGATGAATCAGTGTCTGTGTCCATGATGTCCATGCAAGGTGTATGTTGGCTTGTATGAGATGAAAATGAGAATTTGGTGCTTTTTGTTTTGATTGCCAAATATATGGAAAATGGGAGGGAATATGGAGGAATAGGTTAATGAAAATGATGGGCTATAATCAAGTGAAATTATGATTTTTCCACTTGAAATCTGTGTGTTGGGACAACCACTTGACTGTTTGGGAAACTTGGGATTTGAGGGAAATTTACAAATGGTATGGAGACAATGGAAATGGGATAGGGATGATTTGACTTTAGGGATGTCAAGAGATAAGGGAATGAGGACTGTGGTGAGAAAATAAACATTGAGGAGGGGAAAAAGGAGGTAAGGGAAATGTAAATATTTGACACCAAAATCAATTTCAAAACCCTAGGAGCATTTCTTAATCAAGACAATAGGGTTTGAGTTTTTTTTTTTGCATTTACATTTTCATACCAACACCAAACACTTGTTAAGAGAAATGAGGAAGTGGCTTTGACTTACTCGAACAAGGAGAGACCGAGAAAAATTGTATGGGTGAAAGGAATGGCAAAAATCTTGTGTTCTGGCCCAATGCGCCGCGCACCAACCCAATGCATAGCGCCACAACCCAATGTGTAGCGCCTTCTTGCAGGAGGCTTTTGGAGGCCTTCCCGGTGTCCAAATTGGGCGCAAAATAGCTTGTTGGAAATAATATTGAGTCTAATTTCCAACCCAACTATAACGTTTCAATTTGGAGTTCATGTTCCTTGTCAAAAATCAAATCTCCCAAGACTGGTCAAAATGAGTAGAATGAGGCTGCCTCAAGGCAAAGTGCTGTTACAGTAAACTTTTGAAGGTCTTCCTCAACTCCAAATTGAGCTCATGATAGCTCATTGGAAATATATTTGTGTATATTTATCATTTGACTCATCAAGAAAGTCATTTGGCCAACCAAGCTAAGAGAAATATGGATTTTCCCAAGGTCACTTCAGAGGTGCATCAATTCTCTTGAGGCAACTGTATTTTTGACATTTCTCTAAAACCATGACACCTGTGTAAAAAGTGAAGGAGGTTATTCTTCCTTGGCCTATTTTGGATAAAATATTCTCTCATTTTTCCAAAATTCATTTTTATTTCTCAGAAACATCATTGGAGAAAACCCTATCCCGATGTGTGGAACAAGGGATTTGTCGAAATGAAGCGAAATGAAGAGGATAAGGGGCTTCTAAATTCTTGAGAAAATTTTGGGAAGTAGGGAGGGATTTTATGAAGTAGGGGAAAGTAGAATTTCAGAGATTGAGTGAGGGGAAGGGGTCCAGAAGGGAAAAACACAGGTCTAGCCTAGAAAATTGCCAAGTTGTAGCAAAAAACTAGGGTTTGTGCAAAAATGAGGAATTTGGGGGATCTCAGTGATGGGAAGTGTTTAATAATGTACATTAAGGATAGGGGAAGGTGTATGAACATCAGGATACAAGTTTTTCTGATGATTTTACCATCCAAGAGAAATTACCTTCAAAACCCTAGGAGAGGGAAATGAACCTTACCTAGGCACAACTGAAGCATGAACAAGGTGTAAAATGACCCAGTGGAACTTGACATGATGATGAAAACCCTCTGAATGATGGTACACTCAGCTGAATGGTGACATGAACCGACATTTGGACAACTTTGACAAGAGTAAAAGCAAACCCTAGACCTAATACCTAGTGACCAAATTTTGCTTGAAGACTCACTGAAATGACAAAATTTGACCTTGACACCTTAAAATCACTTTGTAAGAGCATGTTTGATCATTGGAGGAAGGCTACAAAGACTGACACTAACAGGAGGTATTTATAGAGAAAAAATCACCCTTTTGGGCTCTCTAACTTTTCGCCTTCCTGACTGTTGGGCTGCCTTGCGACCTAGTCTGTTCTGGGACCTGCGACTTGATTGGATTTTGCAACTTGCGACCCCGAGAATTCTGCGACCTACGACCTGCGACCTGGCTGGTTTTGCGATTTGCGACCCCCAACAATTTGCGACCTGTGACTTGCCATTATTTTGCGACCTCGTGACCTAGTCGTTGGGTCACTGGGTTACGTCGTCGAGATTTTAATAGGGAGTGCGACTATGCGACCTGGAAACCTGAAAGAATCTGCGACCTGCGACTTGAGGAAATTTGCAACCTGCGACCCGAATGGACCTTGTGACTTGCGACCCCCAACAATCTATGACCTGCGACCTGCCATGATTTTGTGACCTCGCGACCTAGTCGCTGGGTCGCGTCGTCGAGATTTTAATAGGGAGTGCGACTATGCGACTTGGCAACCTGAGAGAATCTGCGACCTGCGACTTGAGGAAATTTGCGACATGTGACCCGACTAGACCTTGCGACTTGCGACCCCCAATAATTTGCGACCTACAACCTACCATGATTTTGCGACCTAAGGGAATCTGCGACCTGCGACTTGAGGAAATTTTTGACCTACGACCTTAAGCGAATTTGCGACTTGCGACATTCAAAAATTTGCGACCTGCGACCTGCCATGATTTTGCGACCTGAGGGAATCTGTGACTTGCGACTTGAGGAAATTTACGACTTGCAACCTTAAGCAAATTTACGACTTTCGACCTTTAGCAGATCTGCGACTTGCGACCTCAAGCAGATCTGTGACTTGCGGCCTTCTTTTGGCAATCTTTGGATTTCATAGAAAGATTCCTTATCTCACCTCCTTTGCTTTGAAAAGGGCCCTCTTTCTTGCTGGGAAAAAAATTTAGCTCATTGTGCAGACCGACAGCTTCCACTATGACCAAAAGCTCCCTTGACTCGCACGGTCTTGTTCCGTGTGTACATGCGATACATGTCTTCCACTTCTCCTGTTTCAGCTCGCACTACTCTTATCTTTTTCATCGGTGTGGTGATGACATTGTTTGGTGTATCATCTGTGGGATTGACCTTCATGAAACATTAACATCAGATTATGAGCTTGGTGAAGCACCCAAACCGAGTGCCTAAACAATCCATGGTGCAAGAGCTTTTAATGTAAATACAAAAAAAGGTTTCCATTCGAATGTATGCATGGTGATCCCTTCACACATGGCGTGGCTGCGGTAAGAGTATCTCATCATGATGGTGAGAAGGCTCACGAGGGGCTTGGGATAGGTTACGAGGATGTCATTTTCTAAAGGCCAACCTTAATGGCTAAGCGAGGAGGGGGACCCAAAATTTCGAATATACCCAAAATTCTGGGTGGTGTTGTAGCGGCTACAAAAAATGGCGAACCACTGGTATAATTTAGCATCTCTGTCAATGTCACAACAATAGTCTGAGCCAAGATAGTGATGCAAGGGAATATTGAACAGGTTGTGTGGGTACCCTTTGTATTAGTTTGGCCTTTACAGGTATGCCCAGTCCTTGTGCCTCAACTAGGTCTCGCTAATCAGAACACACCAAAGCGGAAGCTCACAGATGCCAGTAGCTTGTTGATGATGTGAAGATCGAGGCAGTGGGTTTATTATTCTCAGGATTTTTAAAGTAATTTTCTGGTGTTTCTCTGCTGCTAGCAGGCCTGGACAGTACCCCGGTGGAGTCACTTCAAGAAATCACAAGCGTTGCTCCACTACTAGTGAGCCTGGTCAGTAACCCGGCGGAGTCGTTGCATCACCTCTCTGCGCAAGACGCCTTTCTCAATCCTTTACCTTATTTGTTTCATGTGCTTGTAGCACTTATTTTCATGTGCTCATGGCACTTATTTTTCATGGGTGGATGAGGGATCCCATCTTATTTTACGAGCAAGAGAGGTTGTTTCTTATTATATAAGAAACTGAAAGATATCCTGATTTGGGTTTGCCCTTGTGCCAAACCTTCACATCCCATCTACCGCAATAGGCGAAGCATGCAAAACAGATCACTAAGATGTCTAAGACTTTGCTGGGCACAAGGCTTAAGCTTACAGGTATTGGGCCATTCAAACTCATTAGGTCTCCCACAAACAACCGGCTCGTATCTCCCGACTAATAAGTTTAAACTCATAGGAATCTTGTTGAGAATGTGACTTCGATGACCTATCCTGAGAGAAAGCTTCCTCTTGAGATAGCCACCGCAACCTCACACAAACAATGGGGTTACTGTTTCAGCAATCGGGGTAGAACAAGTCCGCAAGGTGGTAAAGTTTCAATGAGGGCTCATGTAGTGATAGGCGATATGTGGAATATTTTCAACGCTATATCAACAACCTGCGGAAATGATGTGGGGAAGAAAGTGTACGACGTAATGTAATAACGAGGCTCAAGATGCAATGCAATGCCATGTGCGGGAACGATCCACTAGTTGGAGGTGGAGAGACAAGGAAAAGCACATGCCGTGATTATCCGAACATTATGCAGCAATAGGGAAACTGAAAAAGCATGCATGAAAAAATAAATGGAACTTTTAAATGCATAAAACTACAGAACGCAAAAAATTACAACAAGCATAATTCTAAACCATGAAGTAAAACCTTAGCAAGTAAACCTAATCAATAACTTGACAAACGAAACTTTATTAGCAGATCCTAGCTAGCCTATTCCTAGTTTAACCAATGATGCGATCGGGTTATGTGAAATCAGCTTTCCAGTGCAGTCACCGCATTAGTTCCCACCCTGCAAGAACAACAATGTTTGCAATCAGAACTAGCATACAAAATCATGCACCAACAGCAAGACTTACCTGAAGAGCATTTGCAATAGTAAGAAAGCCATGGCTAATTACCAAAGAACGTGCCAGAGTGGATTGTGCAAGCTGAATTTCACCCTTATCCTGATACACAGCAATATATTCTCGAAACTTAAAACTATTTATAAATGACACACATCCATTCATGCACAATCCTAGGTCTGATGGGCGCTGGGTAAGCCATTGCCTATTTGCAGGCACATCCACTGGATAGGGTTAGTCGAGCCAACCAGCAACCTCATTGTGGTGGTGAGGATGATTGATTTTACGAGATGGAAACAATAAGCATGTGCCAGGCGAATTATGGATACTTGCGAATCCAAGAGCAGAAACCCTAATTTTGAAAACCTTAGTTCAGAGTTGCTCCTAGGTTTCACTGAGGATGTGAGGATCCAGATTAACCGTTAATGAAGGCTAAAATGCCTTACCATCCTGGACCAATTTTGGGCCTTTGAGCGGGGGGCTCCCAAACTTTGATGGGTTCGTGAGATCAACTAGCGAATGGATGTGATCATCAATTGTAGTAATTGGAAAGACGTCAGTGGACTTTATATCAATTCGGCCAAATGTTTGTGCACTGAAAGATTGATAATCCGATGTATTAGATTCTTTAGATTTTCCAGGATGGGGTGAATTTACTAGAAGGTTTTCGGGTAGTTGGGGGATTTTCCCAAAATTACATGTTTGTGCCTGATTGCAACTGGTACTGGTTGGGCAGCAACTGGAAAGATTAAAGACAATGGTCGTTGTTTCCTTACCAGTGAATAAATTGGGGTATATCGGTTGTTTCACACTAGCTGCTGGGGGACAGGAATATGTGCTCAGGGAAACCTCACTAGAATGAAAAATCTGCCTAGATGAAATTATATCCGACGTGGTTATGCTGGGAGGAGCATGGTACTTGGGAATCGTTATTTCAGAAACCCCAAGCTAAGAAACCCTAGTTGGAGTTGTTTGAGGGGTCTTGTCAGGATTAGAAGGACTAGGGGTAACGACCGACAAAAGCGGAAGTGCTTTAATTCCCTGATGGGTACTCAGATCTTCATAAAGCGGATTATAGTTTGCAGAGAGATATGAGCGACAATCCTCCGCGGTATGAGCGAACATGTTTTCAGATAAGCGGTGATCGCTGGAACCATCGATTTGATCAAGATGGGTATCTGGCATGTTAGGCTTCCTGGGAGTTACCAACCGGGATGGATCAATGAAGAGGACATCTTGAGTTTGCCCAGACAGGAAATCGCTCCTATGACTGTCTAAAGATTCCGAGTGAGAAAGATCAGATCTAAAAGATTCATTAATTATGAACTGTGATTATGAAACACCATCTACGTGCTTATGATTGTCGCCAATACCAGTATAAGGAAATTTTTAATGTCTCGAAGAAATTACTGGTGTGGTGGACTCATGAAATAAATCGTGGAATAATGAACGAAAAGATTGAGCCGCAGGGGCGTTAACCATACAAGGATTTTCAACACGCGCATCTGTGTCATTCAGAGAAAACTATGGTCTGGCAGGCCCTGTAAGGGAATCAACTTCATCCGGGATAGGAGTCAATTCATAATCAGTATGTGAATCAGATTTAGCACTGTGTCCAGGGAGACATCGAGTGGGCTCGAGGTAGGTTTCATGAACCTGGAGGGATGTTGGGTCCATCTGGTTTTCAAGCCTCAATTCGACAGGGTGCGTGAAAGATTCAAAGGTAGTATAATAGGCTTTATCCTCTTGCAAGTGTCTATCCTTGCCCAGAACTTTCGAGGTCACAACTACACTACCCGACAACTCAGGAGGAGGAGCAAGAATATCACAAATAGAAATACTCTCCTGGGAGGCCGGAATGTGGTCTGGGTTGGGGGAGGTGGACAAGGAAGCATTAGGGACAAAATCTGAATAGCCGGTAACTTGCGGGTCGTCATAGGGAACACTAGGATCAGGCTAGGTTGCTAACTGAAATTGTTCAAGGGAAACGAGAATCACATACCTGAACTGTTCACTTAAACATTTCCAATCAACATCCCTTTCAGGGAACTCAAAACAATAATGAAAAAATTTGATAGAGAATTCATCTAGAGGTTCCTGAGGTTCCATTCTGATGTCATTTAAATTTATTAATACGTTCTGAAAATCATACCTGTGAAAATCTTGTTGTAATTCACTGGTGAGTTGTTCAAACGAATGGATGGAAGCTTCCGACAATGTGCGTCACCATTTCTTAGTGCGACCTTCGAGAGTGGGGAAGAAAAGCAAAAAAATAGACCTTCATCGTCAATTTCGTATCACTCACCAAAGTCACAGAAATATAAAAGGTGTTGGGTTATGGATACTCTATTTTCACCATTGAATTTTAACTGGGACAAGTGATACATAAGTTCATCGGGGATGAGACATCGAGGCTCATAAAACTCTGACAAACATCTCGAGAGAATGATTTGGGAACGAGCCATTACAAATATGAGATTAACTGCAGGCTCTAAGGGCTCAGCTTGTCATCTGGCCCTCCTTCTAGCACCAATTATGTTGATGGGAAAATTTGTCCGACCAACAGCAGGGGATCTCCCCAGTAAAAGGTCCCAATTAAACCTTGAACCATTTGGAATAGGGATCCCGTCCGGGGTGTGGGTACGGCTACCGTTGATTTCTCCTTTCTTCGGGTCTCGCTTAAACTCTATAAAACAATGGATACACACCTAATCAAATGATACAAGACATATGATTGATGCATTAAATGTACATATAACACTATGAGTAGCAAGAGGAAATAATAAAGCATGAAGACCGAAGGAAGTGTTGTTAACAACACTTCATTAGGTTCATGCTTGTAAATTGTTCTAACCACAAAAGAAACAATTCCTCATGGCAAGAACACCCTTCACTTCCTAAAAGTTTTAAATGATAACACAAATGCTAATAAAAAAATCCATCAGCGTTCGTTAAGAAAGTGAAATGAACTCAACCACCATTAACATACTCAACAAACTGTTATGCAATTGTGATATGAATTGAAGATACAGTTCCCTTAATCTAAAGATGTTCAGAAACTGAAAATATAATACTCAACATCGCTCATACATACGACAACATTAGATCCACAAAGGGATTTTTCAAAATGCTTGTATTCATGCTCAAATTTATAATCCTCTGGTAATACAATGTACTTAGCTCGAGTCCCAAAACAAAGGTCCTTTACAAGTTCTCGAAGGAGGTATTTATAGAGAAAAACTTGCCCTTTTGGGCTCCCTGACTTTTTCCCTTCCCGACTGTTGGGCTGCCTTGCGACCTAGTCTGTTCTGGGACCTGCGACCTGACTAGATTTTGCGACTTGCGACCCCGAGCATTCCCGACCTACAACCTGCGACCTGGCTAGTTTTGTGATTTGCGACCCCCAACAATTTGCGACCTGCGACCTGCCATGATTTTGCGACCTCCCGACCTAGTCGCTGGGTCACTAGGTCGCATCATCGAGCTTTTAATAGGGAGTGAAAATATGCGACCTGGCGACCTGAGAGAATTTGCGACCTGTGACTTGAGGAAAGCTGTGACCTGCGACCCGACTGGACCTTGCGACTTGCGACCCCCAAAAATCTGCGACTTGCGACCTGCCATGATTTTGTGACCTAGTCGCTGGGTCGTTGGGTCGCGTCATCGAGATTTTAATAGGGAGTGTGACTATGCGACCTGGCGACCTGAGAGAATCTCTGACTTGCGACTTGAGGAAATTTGTGACCTGCGACCCGACTGGACCTTGCGACTTGCGACCCCCACAACCTGCGACCTGTGACCTGCCATGATTTTGCGACCTGAGGGAATCTGCGACCTGCGACTTGAGGAAATTTGTGACCTGCGACCTTAAGCGAATTTGCGACTTGTGACCTTCAACAATCTGCGACCTGCGAGCTGCCATGATTTTGCGACCTGAGGGAATCTGCGACCTGTGACTTGAGGAAATTTGCAACCTGCAACCTTAAGCGAACTTGCGACTTGCGACCTTTAGCAGATCTGTGACTTGCGACCTCAAGTAGATCTGTGACTTGCGGCCTTCTTTTGGCGATCTTTGGATTTTATAGCAATATTCCTTATCCCGCCTCCTTTGCTTTGAAAAGGGCTCTCTTGCTTGCTAGGAAAAAAATTTAGCTCATTCGCAGACCGACAGCTTCCACTGTGACCAAAAGCTCCCTTCATTCGCACGGTCTTGTTCTGTGTGTACATGTGATACATGTCTTCCACTTCTCCTGTTTCAGCTCGCACTACTCTTATCCTTTTCATTGGTGTGGTGATGACATTGTTTGGCGTATCATCCATGGGATTGACCTGCATGAAACATTAACATCAGATTATGAGCTTGGTGAAGCACCCAAACCGAGTGCCTAAACAATCCATGGTGCAAGAGCTTTTAATGTAAATACAAAAAAATGTTTCCATTCAAATGTATGCATGGTGATCCCTTCACACATGGTGCGACTGTGGTAAGAGTATCTTGTCATGATGTTGAGAAGGCTCACGAGGGCCTTGGGACAGGTTACGAGGATGTCATTTTCTAAAGGCCAACCTTAATGGCTAAGCGAGGAGGGGGACCCGAAATTTCGAATATACCAAAAATTTTGGGTGGTGTTGTAGCGGTTACAACAGCCTGTTATTAGTCTTATCTTTTGAATGGACCCCACATGCCAGATATACTCCGCTCATTTATTTCAATCGCAATCGAAACATTCACAATGCTCTTGCGATTTGGTCTTTAGATTTCCACCGATGTGATTAGCAAAGGCCCACCATATAGTCAGTCAAATCATCTCCACCGTCAATCCCTCGGTGAATCTGACCACTCTCATCCAATCGCTAAGTCGTAATTGGGACTTTTAGTTTGGTTGATACTCTTTCACCTCCGATGCGATCAATTACTGTACACTTCACTACATCGATGCAATGGGTTGCTCCGATGTAATGTAACACTGTTCACTTCATTGTGCCGATGCGATGAATAGCTCCGATGCACTTAGGCTGAACTCAAGAAAAATATGAAAATCATCGTTTAAAACATATCGGGTCCAGAACTCAATCGCAATCGCAAATTTTGTTAACATGTTCCGTTGCCAACTTTTCTCCGATGTGATTCGTGACTCGGGTCCCACCTTATCAGACTTTGTTTTTATTAGGCCCGAACAATAGAGTGCTTCACATGTATGTATATATATACTTTGGCCCCTTGTTTATAAAGCGCTACATATATAAAGCATTGCATATATATGTATACTTTTCCACTTCAGTATTTATGTATCCTCTAGCTTGGGTTATGATTCTCGGAATTTTATTTATGGGGTCCCACACTATATGTATAATATTATCCGTCAACATAGTATTAAGTCTTTGGCTCAGACTTAAAACCAACACTGATATATATATTTATATAACCTCTCAGGCTCCGTAGTTCATTTAATGTTTCCGCACCCAGCATAGACTTTGCCATGTTCTTTATTCGAACCTTAGTCTTAATGCTACAAAGGGTTTCGGCTCTTTTAATTACATACACCTGCAATTATAGCATTCACTCAAGGTTTATATATATTAATGCAACACATATATCATATGGTTTTTCACGGGTCCCACACTCTATTGTTCACCCTCGTTAGTTGAGTATATCCATGACTTCATTATCAAATATATATCAATACTTGAATTAATCCTCGACTTTTGCATAGACCCCAACGCATCAAAATTCTATATATATTAATCCTTGACTTTGGTATCAAACCTTAGGCATTTCAAAATGTATCAATATGCATCCAAAAAAATTCCACACATGCATTTTCCTGTGGTCCCACAACATACGACTTAAAATTTGGGTTAAGTTTCAATTAACAATACAACTGTTAATTCGGGCCCACTAATTAACACACCACACACATCTGACGACTGATAAAATGTCGCTTTGTCTTGGACGATCCAACGATCATCGCCCATTTTCGCATAATTTAGATGCACTGACTTTAACTCTCAGAAGTCGCGTGATGAAAATGGTTTTGGAAAACCATCTTAGGACACGTGGCATCCAAAGACATATATCGCGTTCATTTTGGAAATATTGCTTACCACTTCAACCAACGCACGAACCCACTGGTTTTCAACAACTCTGGTTTCACTGTTCATGTTCAGGGTTCCGCTTATAGTCATGGTTCTGGTCCAACAAAAAAATTCGCGCCTTCGTTATATACATATACATATAATATCTATTTATATGTTTCATTTCTTATTTCTCCAGCACTTTAATATATGAACCTTGTTTCAATGTTATGTTAATACAACGCTACCATAAGGTTTAACACCTGACTACATTAGGTTTTTATTGCAAAACGCTTGGTTCCATTACCCTCAGGGTTCCGTCTCTGCTTGATCATTTCACAGTTTTTTAACGGCTCTGCCTCTGTATTCTCTGTCCCTGCCTCAGCTGCTCTTCCTTCTCTAGTTTTTCTTCCTTTCTCTGTCTCTGCGTCCTCTGCTATTCGACCGTTTCTATGCTGTCTCCTTTGCGCTGCTTTTCTTATCTTTTTTCTGCCCTATCTCCATAAATAAACTCTCCCTCTGTTCTTCTCATGCTCCCTGTAAATGTTACTATAACATTTACCAAAAACCTGCTGTCTTCTCCTTTGCTTCTGTTGTTGTCTTATCCTTTGCTTCTGCTGATGTCCTTTGCCATCAATGACAACACTTCTAACAGATGGCCCTTTTTTGGTCTGGGACATCGCCAATCGGCGTTGGAATGAGGATCATACTCATGCCGATCTTGTTCTGGAAATTTTTTTATAAAATGGAAGTGAAGCTTCGATCTCTATAAGTTTCATGGCGGAGACTTGGTTGTTTGTTCTTGAGGATAGAGCTGAGCTTCTCCCTTTGGGCTCTTTGTTCCTAAAAAAGTGGAACCACCTAAAGGGATAAACCATTTCCCCACCTTAAGTGGATCCATGCTCTGTCATCCTTTTCTATATAATGGGCAATCTCCCATAGCTCTGCTAGTTAGAACAGAGATAGAAGAATAGTAGAGAGACTTTTTGTTGCGATAGATATCGAGCAAGAGTTGAGACCTTTTTCCCTCACATCAAGTTGAAAGAGCGCTTTGGAGACGTGCACGGATCAAGACCCATCGAAGGAGAGATGCAACATCAAGGTGCAGGTTGTAACTCCCCCTCTCTATTTTAATATAATACGATTGGTTCGTGATTTACATTATTTTCTTATTGTGTGATTGTTTTCCTTGATCAAATAATTAGGTTGTATATGCATTATATACATTATGATTTCACGTTTTCTATCATTTTGATCCCTTATGCAGGTAACCAAGCGCTAGTAGTGGAAAATATCTAACCACAGAACACGAAGGACCAAAGGATTCAAAAGGGAATTAGCATTAGATTGATTTAGGTGATCTATTCACAATCTGCGTGCATTTACAATCTAGGAAAGTAGGTTTCTAATTGTTCCCTGTTGTTACTAGACCCACTCTAGGGCTAGAGGGATTGTCTCTATCCACAAAGAGGATTTTCCTGCATAAAAAATTGGCGACTCTACTGGGGAGTGCTAGCTTTTCAGTCTCCTATTTTTGATTTTTTGATTTCTTGTCTTGTCTTTGATTTTCATCGAAGTTCTATCTTCTTGTCTTTGTAGCTCCTGTAATTACTTACAAACCTTTATCGCTCTATTGAAGTGATAAGTGCAGTGTCAGTTTGGAAAACCTTTTTATTTTTCAATATTTTCCTTCATCGACATTGGTATTGCTCTGACAGTCGCATTGATCAACGCGTTATGAATTTTACACAGTCACGCTTTTGCCTTTGCAGCACGGGTTGCGACCTAAACAGTTGCGTTGATTCCTGCGTATTACTTTTTGGGTTTTCCTTCTTTTAATCAGCCAATGAGTCTTATCCTTCTGGATTTTTTTGCTTGTTTGATTAGCTATTTTCCTTCTCTATTCAGTGACATTTCTGGATTGAATTTCATACCTTTGGTTGTCTCTCTTGAAAAGCTGGTTGCATCCTTGTCTTCCTAGGGTTTCTAGGTGTCCTCAGGCCATTCGAGAGGTTGCTTGCTTTGCTGACCTCCAGACCTCTCATTGAATCAAGTATTTTCATACCTTTCAGGCTTAGTGTTTGATTGTTTTTTATCTTTCGGTCGGTTCTCACGGATAGTATTTTTTCAAGTGCCAATTTCGAATGCATTTGAGTTTCTATTCGTTGTCAAGCATAGATTACAATAGCTTGTGTTCTGACTAAAGTTTTTTTTCTTTGGGGGATTGATTAGTGTGTGAATAAGAGTGCCTTGTTTTGAAGAAAATGGTTCACTTCTCCCTTTGATTTTCAAAATATTTTCCTCTTGTATGCATGTTTGCGAGATCTCATTAGTACTCAAAGCATTGTTGATTAATTCACATTTTACATTTCGCATTGTTCTTATAAGGAAAATACAATTTTTTTTTTGTTTCATTTCACTTTAGAAAATGAAAATTTCATTTTGATTCGCTTCTTAGTGGATGTAGTGAAAGGGAGAAAAATTTTGAAATTTTTTGTTTCGCTTTAAAATTTCGCACTTGAAGAGAAAAGTGAATGTCATTTTATGCATTTGTTTTGTTTTTGCATAGATTTTTTGAGTTTCTCTCTCCATTAACGTAGGATTCATCGAAATGAATGGTTATTTTCTCATTTAGTTGCATTTTAGGGGTTCAGATGACATCGATAGGGCTTTGAAACTGAGACATAATTCAAGATCAACCGTAAAATTTATTCAATCAATCTAAGGAGCATTTGGAACCTAACGAATCACATTTAGAGGTCTAGGCTAGAGGCATGTTCTAGCGTTGTTAAGCGTAGGAGCTAGCGCTAACAGTCTTCGTTAAAACCTGGGGGTGATATCTCATCTCGTGTATGGAAGTATATTGATGTATGAAAAGTATATCTTGGGACGCTCTCATCGAACGGTTACGCATCAGACAACACTACTACGGATTTGGACTCCCATGTACCGTCACGTATATTTTGGGAGACACCACTAGGCTGCAAACCTGCCATAGGTAACTGAATCGATGGCCTTGTAGACGTGATACACCGAACACAAAATTCGAGGAGATTGGCTGCCTTACGTTAAGTCCTTGGTAAATTCTCTTTCATTTGATCACCAAGGTGTATATTGCAGTTCATGGATACCTGGTAATCCTTTATGCTTAGTTCACCCCTTTTGATTTGTTTTGTTTTTAATTGTTAAAATTTATTTTCCACAACAAAATTTTACCTATGCTCATCTTAGATTGAGATCAATGGAAAATATTTTTGAGTTCATCAACCCAGGGGTCCCCTCGGATGGGAATCCTGGTTCATTTCCTTCTTTTGGAAATGTTGGTGCCTCGTATATGGAAACATTTTCCCTCCTAGGATTAACCATTGGTCTGTCAGTTTGGTTATTTTCAACCTCCTGTGGTTTCAAATATACCAACTGTCTCTCAACCGAGCTCTCCTCTACCTAAACCATGTCAACCCCATGTTGATAACCAGGTTGGCCCCTCGCCTTCTTCGCCCATTTATTCACCTTATTCTTCCTCTTTGCCTGGTGAAAGTCTGGATTCTAGTACCTAGGTGGCTAAGAAGAAGAAGAAGAAGAAGAAGAAGAAGGAGGAGGAAAATAAGCTTGGGGGGAAAAAACAACCATTGCTACCCATGCAACTAATAATGCGAAACCTCTCGTTGCATCCCATAGAGTCAAATTCCTTTGTAAGCTATGTGAGGGATATTACCTTCTTCATGATTTCCCTGGTATTCCCAAGGTGTTAGAAGTGTGGTCCGTTACCCCGATTCATCCTTCATCATCAACCTCTGGGCATCATGCTAATGATGAGCCTTCAACTAGAGATAATAAGACTCATAAGAAATAGGGTAAAATCAAAATTCCCTGTAGGTTGTGTGAAGGGAACCATCCCATTAACCTCTATCCTCATATGGATGAAGCTTCTAAAGTGTTGGATACCCTTTTGGCTTCTGAGTCCTATCTTCCCATTGGTTACGAGAATTTTTCTTCGAGTCCTATGATAGTTGATCAACCCATTGATCGAGATTCATCTCCGGTCGATTCTTCTCTCTCTGAAAGTCAATTTCCTGAGTCCATTACCGAACAATCATTAGTTGTGAAAAAGGTCGACCTGATTCCACCTATATTTCATCAGGTCTTTTCCATCGAGATTCGGCCTCATATCAGTCAGGTTCTATGTGTCTCCTTTGTTTCCCTGGGACCGGAGGGCGATCCTCCTGCTTCCATGATCTAGGAGGGTGATCCTTTGACTCCCGTCACCACAATCTAAGGGAGTGATCCTCCTGATCTCGTTACCGAAATCCAGGAGGATGGTATTTCCACTCCCATAACGCAAGGGGATAATCCTCTTGTTCCTATAGCACCCCCTTCATGTAGTTTGGTTGCTTCCTTTGATTGGAGTCGATTCACGGGATACCATGTTCCTTCTTACGTGCCCTTTGAGATCACTGTACAGGCCTGCAATATGGTCGTACCGAGCATGATTATAGATGAAGGCACCTCAGTTAGTATTATGTCCTCAATTACTTGGCAAGCTATCGGTTCTCCATAACTTGTGCCTATTACTCAAAATCTGTTGGCTTTTGACAGAGGAACCGATCGACCGTTAGGGATCCTTCCGAAGTTACCTATTACTTTAGGGGGAAATATTGTCTATATAGACATGATGGTTGTCCAAGGTCCCTTAGATTTTAACTTACTCCTGGGGCGAAACTATGCTTATGCCATGGGAGCGCTTGTCTCATCCCTCTTTCGCGTGATTTGATTTCCACACGAAGGTCGGATCGTGACCATTGATCAACTTTCATTCTCTGGTCCTGATGTGACATCTGGCCTACCATCATCCCTTCCTAGTCCTTACTTGTCAGTGGTATCGTCCCTGCCACAGGTCAATTATGTGGCCACTTGTTCATTGCCCTCATCCAGTGATAATGTCATCGCATACCGACTACTGGGGGTATTCGATCATGATTTTTGAGATGTTGTTCTCCCATCAGATGAGAACCTCTTGGAATCCATGACTTCTTGTATGTCTTGATCCGGTCGTTGGAGCATAGTTCAGTTTCTTGTGTCAAGCTCCTTAAAAAATGAAATAAGCTCGTCAGAGAAGATTTATTTTCTTGTGTTAATATATTTAAAAAATAAAACAAGGTGTCATGAGGATAGTTATTTTACTGTGTCAACGTCGTTAAAAAATGAAACAAGTTCCCTTTTCAATTCGTGTCTTTTATCAGATCTCATAAAATCCCAATTGAGTCTTTCAATTGATATCGTAAAAATGAAACCATTTTTTACCTCTCGTGATTTCCATTTTATCCGCCTGTTTTTCCGGATGAGCCTTGGTTTTCTCATTCCACGTCACCATCTGCTCGACCGATCATACGCTTTCACTTGATTTTCTTACCCATTCCTGAGGAAATGCTGCAATGAGTGGTCTTGCCATCTAGTCTCTTGAATTTTATCATGTTTTGAGCATTTCAACCATAACCGGAACCGGTTGCTATTCTTTATACCACTCGTTCCTCCAGGAAGAGTCATATTTCAGCTCTTTTTTGACTCTCTAAACATGAAAATATTTCTGAGTTCTTGTCATTTTGAGCTCATTAAAGTGCACAAAACATCATTTAACCAATATATGTGTACTCCTTTTTCGAGTTGGGATAAATTATTTACGAAAAAGGAATACCTTAGTCAATCACAACTAAGAGGTTCTCTGACACTTTGTTTTCTACCTTTTCGGGTATGAGGTACTATTTACAAAAAGGGCCATTTGAAGTTTTATTTTCGCCTCTTTTCAAAATTTATAAACATGAAAATACGTTGAGTTTCACCTTTTCTGGGCTCGTTAAAATTTAGCGACATTGGATCTGTCACCATGACAACATCGAGTTCCTCCTTCCTAGTGCTTGTAAAACGTACTAGGATGGGTTTGTCTGAAGGAAAAACTTATATCACAAACATATGCTATCCCCTTCAAGCTTGTATACAAAAATAATTGGGGTACTTGCAAGAAATGGTGGGGGAAAATGGAAAGCATTAATTAGTTGTGTTGGAAGTATGTCGCTCTTGAACATGACACATCCTTTGTTTCGTGTTAGGTTGGGATATCCTTCATTCATCATTTTGCCTCCATGAGTTTGGAAAATCTGTTTTGGCTCTTATGCCATCACCATTCTCGTCCAACATGAACTTTGATCCCATTTGAGTCAAATAGTGCCAAATCCAGAGTCGTGTCACTGATATGTTCAAGATAATTTCCTTTTGCGTCTCATTCATTGCCTAGTTCTCTGATCACTCTCATTATTCTCTTATTGCCTTCATATTGTGTCGATGATGTGGGATGAATTATGGCCCTCCTTCGATGAATCACTTCTTGTCGACTTCAACACATTATCCAAGAAGTTGATCCAGAGATCCCCTTTTCAGTATCTTAGAGCCTACATGACTTAATGGCAAGTTGTTCACATCCGACGATAGGCTTAAATCATTGGCCTTCGATTGGGTGATTCCATGAATGCTCGATGATAGCTCCTTATTCACATCTCGTGGATTGTATTGTTGGTACCTTGAGATCCATTGTCATTATTGGTAGTTTCTCTCACGCGTGTTAACAGTTTACATCATTGGATGGTAATTAGGTGATTTTCTTGCATGTTCAACTTCAACTCATTTATTCGCATGCTTGAATTTGTACTTGATCGGGTTGTGATGGAGCGCAAGACCCTAGGTTTTGTTTGAGAAAACCTAGGCTATGAGGCGATATGTATTATTCATGATTGTACACATTACTCCTTCATTCGGATGGCTGTGATCACACCTTGAGTCTATATTTGTGATCCTTTTTATTTGGATGGTTGCGTCCATACCTCAGATCCTGTTTCATGATTAATTCTATGGATGGCTGCGTCCATACCTTATGTCATGTGATTATTTCAGAGATATCAGTTTATGTATATGTGTGCTTGTTTGCACTAGTTTTCCAATGAAAACGTCTTGGTCCTGGCACTTATTCATAAAGCATTTCACCTCTCACTCTCATTCGACCTTCATGCTTTAGGGGGCATCTGTTACACAACAATTTTTCACTATACCTGTACCCCCCGTTCCTGATCCTGGACACCCTTAACAGTGACCCCTGTGTCTATTTTCCATCATGAAAATGTTCCATCATATTTCTTCCAGCACAATAAGTAAACTCTCTGTTGACCATTTCTGAAGTAGCACCTTGAAAACCTAATTATCTGGAGTGGCGTGCCCTCTTCGTGTCTTGCTTGCACCGATAGCCATTTTTTGTTTTGGGACAGTGCCGATTTGCGCTGGAATGAGGATCATACCCGCATCGATCCTATTATAGAAAATTTTTAAAAACATGGAAGTGAAGGTTTGAGATCTAGAAGTTTCGTGGCGGAGAGCTGGTTATTTGTTTCCGAGGATAGAGCCGAACTTCTCCTTTTGGGCTCTTTGTTCCTACAAAAGTGGTACCACCCAAAGGGATAACCCTTTTCCCCACCTTAAGTGGATCCATGCTCCCCCCTCCTTTTCTATATAATGGGAAATCTCCCATATCTCTTCTAGTTAGAACATAGATAGAAGAACAACAAAGAGAATTTTTGTTGCTATAACATCAAGTGAGAGTTGATACCTTTTGCCCTCATATCAAGTTGAAAGAGCACTTTGGAGACGTGCTTGGATCATGACCCATCAAAGGAGAGTTGCAACATCAAGGCACAGGTTGTAACTCCTCATCTCTATTTTTATATAATACGGTTGGTTCATGCTTTCCATTCTTGTCTTAATGTGTGATTGGATTCTTAGTTTTCCTTGACTAACTAAGTAGGTTTTATATGCATTATATACGTTATGCTTTCACATTTTTTGTCATTTTTATCTGTTGTGTAGGTAACCAAGCGCTGATAGCGGCGAAGATTTGACCAGGGAATGCGAAGGACCAAAGGATTCAAATGGGAATTAGCATCAGATTGAGGTAGGTGATTTATTCGAAATCTGCATGCATTTACAATCTAGGAAAGTAGGTTTCTAATTGTTCCCTATTGTTACTAGACCCACTCTAGGGCTAGAGGGATCATTTTTGTACGTAGAGAGGATTTTCCTGCATAACAGAGGCCATTTTTGAAACATAATATATTGCCAGAATCAACGTGACGAGCTCTTCAACTTGGCATTGATTTTGCAAGCATAGGAGACTGTACAATTATGAGCATTTTGAGGATTCTCCTGGATCATTCCTCTCCATTGGAAGATTTTAGACCACCAAAAGTTTGGTTTTAATCAAACACGATGTGAGGGTACAACTCCCTCACCCTTCTGATCTCCATCCACATTTCTTTGCTTGGATTCATGTCTTTGAGTCCCACTCGAAGATAATCAACATCTCCATGTCTGAAAGTGTGGACCTTCCTATCTACGATGGTATATTCCTATAACTTAGTCATACATTCAGGTGCAAAGTCATCTACAGTTGGAATTTGAACATTTTCCTCTAGATCCATGATCATAGGAGGTTATACAACTACATTTTTTCGACATTTACAGCTAAATATATGTGCATACATGGAGGAAAATTCAACCGGAATGCATTGTTCCCAATCTTTTCAATAATTATAAAAGGACCATACTTGATGTGTAGCCATACTTTATCACCAACCTGAAAGTGATGATCCAACCGATGCTTGTCATGGCACATCTTGTACTTGGCTTGACTCTTCTCCAATTTATCTTGCATTACTTCATGAATCTTCTGAATTATTTGAATGAAATTGAATGCTTTGTTAGCATACCAATGTCCATCCTTCTGATATTATTCACCAAACATCAAATCCATTGGTGATTTTGGCAGGTACCCAAAACATGTCTCAAAAGAAGATCTACTAGTAGAAGAATGCAAGGGTTGGTTGTAAGCATGCTAGACATAGTGTACGATTTCATCCCACAACTTAGATGTTTGCTGCAATAGCCTATGAGAATATGTAACATTGTTCTATTTACCACCTCTATTTTCCCTTTGGTTTGTGGATGAAACGTTGTGCTCTTTTTCAACTTAGTGTCCATGAGTCCCCACAAAGTGGACCAAAACTCCCCCATGAAACGAGTCCCGATTTGAAATGATAGAAGTAGGCAACCCAAAATGAACCCATACATTTGAAAAGAACATATGTGCAATCTGTTCAGGAGTTACTTACTTTCTACATGGAATAAGAATACAAATTTTGCTAAATTGATCAACCACAACATACAAATAATCATGCCCTTTCCTAGACATAGGAAGTCCTCCTACAAAATCCATAGATACATTGTCCCATGGCCGAGAAGGAACTAGAAGTGGCATATACAAACCTAACTTTCTATTGTTTGGTTTTCTTGTCGAATACATGACACAACCTTTGATGTAATTTGTAATTGTTTCATTCATTTGAGGCCAATAGCAATACCTTTGTAATTGTGCCATTGTATTACCTACACCAAAATTCCCTGAAACACGAGAAGAATGTGCTTCTCTGATCACATGCGCTCTTTCTCCTTGTGGTATACACAACTTCCCAAGATTGTACAATAACCTGTCATGAACATGATGATTCACCTCTTCCACCTAAGCACCATGAGGTAGTGATTCATAAACATCTTTGAAATTAAAATCTTTGGCATATTGTTCAATGTAAATTTCATGTACTAAAGAACTATTTTGTAGAATAACTGAAGCATTCAAAGGAGGTCTTGATAACATATTAGCTAATTTATTAGTGGTACCTTTCTCATATTTGATTACCAAGTGGAATTGCTACAAAAAACCCATCCATCTATAATGTCGAGATTTCTGCAACTTTGTTTGAGATTTAAGGCAATGAAGTTGTTATCAATCAAAAAATTCAAAACATGATTTTGACAAGATTAATTATGTTCATGGGTCAAAATAGGGTTTTAGGAGTCATTTTAAGTTTGACCAAGGAAAGCATTAAATTTTTTACAGTTTGATCCTACCCTAAGGTTTAAAACAAACTTATTTTTAAAGTCCTTCATGTCAAAACATTCATCATTTTAGGATTCATTTCATTTCCCGAATTTTTTTTGCCAAAAATGCATAATAATCCAAGAATCCCTAATTTCATAGCGCATTCAGTGTAAAAAAGGCAGAAAGCGCTATGAAATTGCTGAAAGTTTCATAGCGAAATATGAAACAAAATTCTATTTTCTGGTTTTGAGCAGTCAACTTCAAAGGCGGTTTCTAAGAACAACGAAAGGTATTTTAAGAAACCAAGAGAGGTTATTTTCAAAACAAAATCCAATAACAATAACCTCTTTCACTTTTCTCACAAGAGTTATAATTTTGGAGATACAAGGCTTTATTTGAAGCCTCATTTTCAGAAACAGAGAAAAAAAAATAAAAAAAATAAAAAAATAAAAAAAAATAAAAAAATAAAAAAAAAAATAAAAAAAAAATTAAAATAAAATAAAATAAAATAAAAAAAATTTCATGTTTTACACATGTTTTTCAAAGGCAGTTTATGGACAGCAGGAGATGTGTTTCAAAAAACCAAGAGAGGTTTTTATTCAAGACAAAATGGCCTACAAAAAACTCCTTCCTTTTATCAAAATTCATTTATTAGGAGATATAGGCTCTGTTCCAAGACCTATTTTTAGGAAAAAAAAGGAAAAATCTGCAAGGATGTTTTAAATAATAAAGAAGAAATGCCTAAAGGAGCCTTAAGTGAGTTTGTTTATGGTTAATGGAGGATGAAGACAGGTTAATTAAAGTTTTTTGGCACTTACAAACTTTCATTTTCCAAAATTTATGAAAAAATCTGCATTTTTAGCAGTTTTGTAGCGCCTCCAGGCTTAAAAAGCAGAAAAGCGCTACGAAACTGTTGTAGCTGTGTTTTTTGCCTCTTTTTCTCGGTATTAAATGTGTTAAGGGATGAATTAGGAGATTAAATTGATATGAAGGATGTGTTTGATGATAATTAACCTTATTCAAAAGGAAAGAGTTTAAAATTTTGAGGATAAAGGCTTGTTTTAAAGCGCTACAAAAGTGCGCTACGAAACTAGCTTACTTTCATAGCGCACCATGTTTCAGTCTTTTTAACAGGTTTTGGAGAATTTTTTAGACAGCTGGAGGTTATGAAAGAGTTAAATACCATGTCAAGAAATTATTAAACACTCAAGGACCATGAATTCAAGACTAGATGACAGCCAAAATATTCAAAGAAGAAGAAGACCATTTACCTAAAAAACAGGGTTTTGTTTCCTAGTTTTGAGGAGGTCAGTTAAGTGATCAAAAAGTGGTGAATCCCATCATCTAAATTCAACCATATGACAACATAATTGTCAAATATGTAATTTATTTATTAGATAAGGTTTTTAAAGATAATAGTGGAGAGTTTGAGTCTTAGTTGAAATAGGACTGTCAAGTAGGATAGGTGTCTGTTCGTCATTAATTTGATGTTTTATGGTTATGCAAGATGTCATTAGGAAAATATTCGAAGTGTCTAGCCTAGAGACAGATAATATCATGATGTAACAACTCTATTAAATTCCATTGGGTCGAATTAGCAAAGGGTTGGAGACTTTTTGGCAAAATTGCAGCTTATTGTAAAATCACTGTTTCGGCAATACAAAGATGGATTACTTGGCCAACTTGAGATTTTGAAGGAGTTTTTGGTGCTTGCTTGTTCTATATTTACCTTTTATGTATCTCTATTGCAGTGGTTTTCATTTATATTACTTAGAATTCATTCTTGTGATGCTATGATTTCCTTTATAAGTGAAATGACTGTGTATTTCCATGTCTCATGTGTGTGTGTCCTACTACTAAAACTCTGACCTACCTCAACTTCCATGTCAAGTAAACTCACTGGATCACTGAAATTTTGACTCCATAAGCTCAATGGCTACATATTGATATTATTTTCAACCTACAAGTTGGAAAATGTTATCTTAGCAGACTATTTTATTGCAAATCTTTTCGAATTTCTGATATATACAGTAACAATACCACTTTCCTTCACTTGAGATTCTTATGATATTTCAATGAGTTTATGTCCTATCTTTTGAAATGTTTTTCTTTCAATGTCTTGATGTCTCATTACTCATAATTCATGTATCACATGCTTTGAATTCCTTTTAACCTCAAGTTATTGATATTTTCCTAAATGTGTTACTCTTTCATTGAAGTATATACAAGCCTCGGCTTCCACAAGGAAAACCTTTGTTATTGAGAGCCATATCATTGACTCCATAACCAAATGGTAGCAAGAATTCATATTTTCAACCTGAACCAAAACACAAATTATAGAGTTAGCCATCTATCTATATCTTTATTCCATATCATTAACCCTTGAGAGAGCCCTCTCAGATTGAGGAGGCTAAGCCTCAGTCAAAATATTGGTTTGAAATAGTTACACTAAAGTTGTCTGATTGCCAACCTAATGAGGTACGATTTTGGTGATAACATTTTGGTGATGTTTCCGGGGACCTAAGGCATAAATTTTCCCTGGGAAGAACGACAAAGTTTCAGTTCTAAGGTCTGTGAGTAGTAGACACTTAGGCACATATTGGCTGTATTTCTGCTCTGGCGACTCCACACATCAAATAATCAATTGGAAGGTGACTCCACTGCTTGAATATCAATAACTTGATGAAGTTTCAAGATGAGGTCTATTGCAAGAATAAATTCCAAGTATGCACCTATGAATCAGTCTCACACCCCTGGTTTTCTAAATCATATGTCAAAGGTTGAATGGTTAACTTATCTTCCAATATTTAAAGATGAAAAGAAAGACAATGCTGCTCTTCGTTCGGTTAGATTTCATATGCATGTACATAGTATTAGGGTTCAGTTCCCTGAGGATTGTCTCATGAAGATGTTTACGGCCACTTTAGAGGGAAAGGCATGGTCTTGGTACGAAAGCTTGCCAAATGGTTCATTATATTCTCTTGCTGATTTCCATGTTGCATTTTATGAGATGTATGAAGAGTGTCATCCCTCTTTATTGCTGGTCAAAGACTGTTGTAAACATTGTGTGAGTTTTATTGGATATTTGGAGAATTGTTATGAAGATGATGAGTCCATGGATGAGGAAATTTTAGAGGCCCTTTATTACAATCCCTTTCATTGCCAAGATGAAATGATAGCCTCTCTCTTGGATGAAAATGAAACCCAACAGGAGTTTATTTATGAAAATCATGTTACATCCTTTGAGTTTGATGAAAATTTGCAATAGACTTGTCAGCATTTTGATCATCAAGAGTATGAGAATAATTTCAAAAAAAGAGAGGAAATATTGGAAGATAATTTCTATAACTCTTAGGTAAAGGAAAAGGTCAATTCTTCATGTTATTCCTTGCATTAGTCTACATCAAACAATGATCACACTAATGAAGAAGAGGGTGAAATTTTTTCTTTATCCTTGTCTTCTAATCTGAAGTCATTTGAGTGCAAGTCAGAAGTTAAGATTAAATTTGTGGATGAAGTTGCTAAGAATATTGGGAAGGACATTGAAATTTTAGAAGGTCAAATTCAATATTATAATATTCATGATCAAGATTGGTCTTTTCAAAATCTTTTTATGCTCGAATATAAAGAGAGGATGTTGTTACCTATCTCTTTTGAGTTTGAGGAAGAATACACTATTTTTGAAAATCGGTTTGAACAACATTTTGATAGCACACAATTGAAATCTGGTGTGGCTGAGCAAAGCATATATGAGTTGTCCAAAGTTGCAGAATGTTTTGAGAATACCAAACAGATCATGTCTTCTTTAATCCTATAGCCGAATACATGGAAGAGTTCTATAGTCCAGATTTTCAGTTATATTTTCATTATGAGGATCAGATACAGTGTATGTTGCCTTGTTAATTTCAGTATCATGCTCACTGTTTTTTCAAGTGCAGTAAACAGGTTCAAATGTCAGATCAAATCAATGACTGGCTTCATTGGAAGTTTCATGTTGCTTGAGTTAAAAATGGAGATTGCAGCTGATAGAGTAGGTAGGAGTGTGTGAATAAGATCAAAGTTGATTGAGCATCATTTCAGTAGGTACAAATTTGGTTATTCTGTAGTGATCATCAAGCTTGAGCCTGAGGTGAAGGCCATTAGAGTTTGAGGAGAAATATTTCCAATTTCAATGTTTTTTTTTTTTTTTCAAGAAGATGGATAGCAGCACTGGAACTACTGGTTCTTTAGTGTACCACAGGGGCACACTATCCCAAGTGGAGCCACTATTATCACTCAAAATATTCAAAACATAATTTTGACAAGATTAATTATGTTCATGGGTCAAAATAAGGTTTTAGGAGTCATTTTAAGTTTGACCAAGGGAAGCATTACTTTTTTTATAGTTTGATGCTACCCTAAGGTTTAAAACAAACTTATTTTTAAAGTCCTTCATGTCAAATCATTCATAATTTTAGGATTCATTTCATTTCCTGAAGTTTTTGTGCCAAAAATACCTAACAAGCCAAGAATCCCTAATTTCATAGCGCATTAAATGTAAAAAAGGCAGAAAGCGCTACGAAACTGCTGAAAGTTTCGTAGCGAAATATGAAGCAAAACTCTGTTTTTTGGTTTTGCGCAGTCGACTTCAAAGGAGGTTTTTGAGCAAAATGAAATGTATTTTAAGAAAATGAGTGAGGTTATTTTTGAAAACATATCAAATAAAAATAATATCTCTCACTTTTCTCACAGGAGTTATTAGTTGGGCGATACAAGGCTTTATTTGAAGCCCTATTTTCAGAAAACAGAGTTTTCCTATTTTACACATGTTTTTCAAAGGCAGTTTCTGGACTGTAGAAGATGTATTTAAAAAAAACAAGAGAGGTTTTTATTCAATCCATAAAGGCCTAAAACAACCTCCTTCCATTTATTAAAATACATCATGGATTAGGAGATATAGGCTCTGTTCCAAGACCTATGTTTCAGGAAAAAACTGGAAAAATTTGCAAGGATGTTTTAAATAATGAAGAAGAAATGCCTCAAGGAGCCTTAAGTGAGTTGGTTTATGGGTAATGGAGGATGAAGACATGTTATTTAAAGGTTTTTTTCACTTACAACTTTCATTTTCCAAAATTTATGAAAAAATCTGTATTTTCAGAAGTTTCGTAGAGCCTCCAAGCTTACAAAACAGAAAAGCGCTACAAAACTGCTGTAGCTACGTTTTTTGCCTCTTTTGATCGGTATTAAAGGTGTTAAGGGCTGAATTATGAGACGAAATTGAGATGAAGGATTTTTTTGATGATAAGTAACCTTATGCAAAAGGAAAGAGTTTAAAATTTTGAGGATAAAGGCTAGTTTTAAAGTGCTACAAAAGTGCGCTACGAAACTGGCTTACTTTCGTAGCGCACTGTGTTTCAATTTTTTTAGCAGGTTTTGGAGAATTGTTTGGATAGCTAGAGGTTATGAAAGAGTTAAAGACCATGTAAAGAAATTATTAAACACTCAAGGACCATGAATTCAAGACTATATGACAACCAAAATATTCAAAGAAGAAGAAGCCCATTTACCTAAAAAACAGGGTTTTGTTTCCTAGTTTTGAGGAGGTCAGTTAAGTGGTCAAAAAGTGGTGAATCCCATCATATAAATTCAACCATATGACAGAATAATTGTCAAAGATGTAATTTATTTAGTAGATAAGGTTGTTAAATATAATAATGAAGAGTTTGAGTCCTAGTTGAAATAGGACTGTCAAGTAGGATAGGTGTCTGTTTGTCATTAATTTGATGTTTTATGGTTATGCGAGGTGGAATTAGGCAAAAATTAGATGTATCTAGCCTAGAGGAAGATCATCTCATGATGTAACAACTCTATTAAAGGCCATTGGGTCGAATTAGCAAAGGGTTGGAGACTTTTTGGCAAAATTGCAGCTTATTGTAAAATCACTGTTTCAGCAATACAGAGATGGATTTCTTGGCCAACTTGAGATCTTGAAGGAGTTTTTGGTGCTTACTTGTTATATTTTTACCTTTTATGTATCTCTCTTGCAGTGGTTTTTATTTATATTACTCAGAATTCATCCTTGTGATGCTCTGAATTCCTTTATAAGTGAATTGACTGTGTATTTCCATGTCTCATGTGTGTGTGTCCTACTACCAAAAACTCTGACTTGCCTCAACTTACATGTCAAGTAAACTCACTGGATCACTGAAATTTTGACTCCATAAGCTCAATGGCTACATATTGATATTATTTTCAACCTACAGGTTGTAAAATGTTATCTCAGCAGACTATTTTATTGCAAAGCTTTTGGAGTTTCTGATATATACATTAACAATAACACTTTCCTTCACCTGAGATTCTTATGATATTTCAATGAGTTTATGTCCTATCTTTTGAAATTTTTTTTTTCAATGTCTTGATGTCTCATTACTCAGAATTCATGTATCACATGCTCTGACTTCCTTTGAACCTCAAGTTATTGGGATTTTCCTGAATGTGTTACTCTTTCATTGAGGTATATACAAGCCTCGGCTTCCACAAGGAAAGCCTTTTTTATTAAGAGCCCTATCATTGACTCCATAGCCCAATGGTAGCAAGCATTCATCTTTTAAACCTGAACCAAAACACAAATAATAGATTTAGCCATATATCTATATCTTCATTCCATATCATTAACCAGTGAGAGAGCCCTCTCAGATTGAGGAGGCTAAGCCTCAATAACAAGATTGGTTTGAAATAGTTACACTGAAGTTGCCTGATCACCAGCCTAATCAGGTACGATTTTGGTGATGACAGAAGTGGTTGGTGATCTGTATGAATCACTGTTTCTTTGCCCATTAAATAATGCTTCAATTTTTTAACACTTTCCACTAATGCATCCAATTATTTATTATATGTTGTATAGTTAACAACTAATTTAGAAAAAAAAATTGAATAAAAACAAATAGGATTTCCTTTATGCAATAACATGACACACATTGCATACCCACTAGCATTAGTTTCTATTTTAAATGGATGTTGAAGGTCTGGTAAATCTAAGATTGGAGCTGAAACAATTTTCTTCTTTAAAGTGTCAAATGGTTTTTGTTATTTTCCTCCCCACTAGAAATACAATTTATACCTTCTTAAAGCATTAAGTGGTGATGCAATAAAAGAGAAATGAGAATAAATTTCCTCCAATACTGAACTGCACCCAATAAAATTCTAACTTCCGTCACATTCAGTGGTCTTGGCCACTTAACAATCACATCAATTATAGTTGGATCTATTTTTAGGTGACCACCTCCAACTATGTAACCAATATAAACTAAGGATTTTTTTCCAAATTCACACTTAGAAAGTTTGAGATACAATTCCTCTCTTTACAACACATCAAAAACTTGTTTAACATGCTTTACGTGTTCTTCTAAACTTGAACTGAAAATGAGAACATCATCCAGATAGACTATGACAAACTTATCAATAAAAGGGAGAAAAATATCATTCATCACTCTCATAAAAGTTGTTGGAGCATTGCATAGACCAAACAACATAACCAACCATTCATAGAGCCCTTGTCTAGTCCTAAATGCAGTTTTCCATATATCATTCTCTGCAATATGAATCTGATGATAACCACTTCTTAAATCTAGTTTTTTAAAGTAAACAACATTCTTTAACTAATAAATCAAATCATATATTCTTGGAAGAGTATACCTGCTCTTAATGGTGATTTTATTTAAGGCTCTAAAATCAACACACATTCTCTAAGTTCTGTCTTTCTTAGTTACTAATATGATCGGTGATCCACATGGAGAAGAACTAGGTGGAATAAAGCCTTTATCAACCAATTCCTGAATTTGTTTCTTAATATCTTCATTTTATATGACCGACATATGATACATGCCAATGTTTGGAAGAGGAGCATCATATTGTAATTGAATCTCATGTTGTATTTCTCTTTTTGGAGGTAATTGTTTTGGTTATTTAAACAGTTATGTATAAGAATATACTATTTCAACCAATTTGTCCTTAAAATGGGAATCACATCCTTGAAAAGCATCATACTTATCTTTAGGTTGTTCCTTAACAAACATGAGAACATACTTTTTACTTGAACTTATGAGTCTTTTCATTTAACTAACATTGATTAAATCCAAGTTTGTCTTAAGTCTATGTGCCCGAACAAAATATTCAATTCCATCTTTAAAGAGATGATACTTGTTGTACCTTAAGAGACAATTCCTTAATTGTATTAATGAATCAATGCTTAAGACATTTATACATGTATGTCACGGAATTATAATATCAAGGGTGTTTGCTTAAACACCTTCACATATACTTTTATCAAACCCTCAAGAATAAAATGCAATAAATGCTTTGCAATGCCATTATCTATTGATATTAAATGGAATGATGAGAAGAATATGAAGGAAGGAAGCCCAAATTGATATGATGGTAAACAATATCTATCTCTTTAAACTTTAGAAGAATTTTATGACAGAAGGTTAGTTAAAATGAAGGAGTGCCCATTAAGGATTTTAACTCTTGTTCACATATGTAAAAAGAGACCTGCAGCTTCATTACTTCATTTTATTCAAGAATAGAAAATACACAATGTAAACTGGAAAACATATCAATATAAAAAAATGCCAGAATCTTGCTTTTCATTCATTAATCATTTGAAAACTGAGTACAAAATTTGCAGTCTGAAGGTCCAAAACTCAGAACCTTTTTCTTTCTTGTCTATCTCTTTAAATACAATAGAAAGCAGTTTTTAACTGCTGGAACTAATCCTAACTGCTTCAACTACTTAGGACTTCGTAAACTTCCTATTACATGTCATCAAAATGTCTTATTACAATTACATTCTCTTTAAAAGAGAAAAATAACATAAAACTTAAATCCTAATATATTTTCTGAATGTGAACTGATGATGCTGCTGCTGCATTTCCTTGACTAGCTGGTTTATCTTTATTTGAAGTTGAGGGATCTTTTGGCAAATATGTCATCCAGGCTCTGCATTTCTTCCATACCTCGATGTTTGTGTTATGTGAATGAACCATTTTGTGATATTCCAGTAAAAGGCAGTGATTCTGTTGAATGATGGTTTCTCCGTAAATAAAGTCTTCACTAACCATAACAGCTGAAAGTGCTTTTGAAGGAAATTGATCATTGTTGCTCCTTTAAGAATCTGAGTCTTTTCATGAGTGTTTTCCACCTTGGTTTTTTCCAACACTAGTAATGGTTCATAAGAATCCCATGATAAAAGACTGCCTCCAAGGCCCCAACATGATGGCAAACATGCCCTAAATATTTTGTCAAATAAATTATCAAATTCGTTCACTACTTCCTTAAGCTCTATCAAATTATTCTCTGCAAACTTCCTGCAATAATTTTTAACAGTCATCTTATTAATTTCCACAAAATATAAAATCTTGTCTTTAATTTCATTCTCTTCCAACTCTTGATCAGTTTTGGAGTCAATGAAATCAATGAATTTTCTTGCCCAAACAGCTCTGTTAGTTTTCTTTTGCTTGTCTACTATAACCCGTTCCTCAAAATCTTTGATAATACTTCTTTCTTCTGCTACAATAGTCATAAAACCCCAAATTGCTTTCATTTCTTCAATGATATCATTCCAGATGATGTCCTTAGCCTGTATTAGGGATATATTTTCCCTCAATTTTTCCTTGAGAGTTTTAATCTCAGCCTCAACAATTTGGCAATCTGATCTGTACTTGGTTTCCCCCTCTTTGGCTTGCATTATTTTCATTGCTATCTCCATATCAGTTTGTGCCTTTTTGCGATTTCTTTCTGCCATCTTCAATTCAGTGGTCAATTGAGATATTTGTGCTACTGGATCTTCATTACCAGATGGTAAGACAAAATTAAAAGTATGAGATTCAATTTGATTCTGCAATGATAATGAAATTTGCTTCAATTTGGTGATTTCCTCTTCCTTCTGCAAGAGCTGCTCAAGAAGTTTCTCTTTCTCATTTTCTACTTCTGCAACCTCTGTAGCCATAGAGTTCTCTCCTATAGGAAACTTCAACTTTTTCTTCAGCATATATATTTCTGATTTGGAACTTTGTAGTAGCTTCTGTACAGCAGACCTGTCATTTGGATCTACCCCAATCTTTACAATAATATTTTTGAGTTCTTCATTCTGGATTGTTAAAGCCTTGGAATTGGTTTTCTCTAACTTTAATTGCTTGATCACTTTTCCAAGCATGTTTTCAGCCTTGAGTGTCATTGCATTGGTTTTGGTTAAGTCATTCACAATCATTTGACTTGTTTGCATATGTAGATTTACTTTGTCAAGCAATGAAATTTTCTTTACATCTACAATTAGATTCACAATTTTAAAATAATTAGATGAACCTATAGACATATCAGAAAGATGTGAAAGGGAAATATTAAATTGATCCTTTTCAAGATCCATTGCAATCAACAATCTTGTTTTATCTGGGGTTATTTGAAACTCAGCTTGAGCCTCCATGCTTGCCTTCATTTTTTGACTTCTTTCTGCAATATGAGAAAACACTTGTTTAATTAATGGCACTTGTTCCTGAGTGTTTTCATGTCTTCTTGGTGAAGCCGAGACATTTTTCTCCTCTCCCAATTGTAGTGAGAAACCAGGTTGAACATCTACTGAGTCTTCACTGAGATTTGTCCTCTTTTCAGTTATTTGTTCTTCATCTTCTGAATCAATCACTGCTTCTTTACCTCTCTTATTTGACTTCTCAGATATGACAGGAGTTTGTACATTTGAACTCATAGAATCTGCAAAACCCTTATTTTCCATATTTTCTATATCAGGTTTGCTCTCATGAATGAATGTTGAATACCCATTATCAATTCTCCCGTTAGAAATCACACTATGAGGGTCATAAGCCCACTTCTCTCCTAACAACAGATGCATTTCATCTAACATCCTAGTGACTTGATCAATTTCATATCTCATATTGACTATAAAAGGACCAACAGTCGTTGGAAACTTAAACATATGACCTTTCTTCATAGGCACAAAATGTATTTGGTCAACATTTAAACATTTCCTAATGAACTCCAAAGCAAATAATCTCATAGGCATAAATACATGAAGCCTTTAAGGTTCTACACCAGCTCCATAGACCCTAATTTCATAATAATCTTCAAATACATACCAAAAAACCAAACTTACAACTTGTCCCTAGCTGCAAGAACTCTTGAGCCTTCAGCAGGAAGCATGGGGGAGAGGTTCCATTCAAAATTATATATGCAGTAGACATAAAATGACTCGCAAAATCACACATGCCCACCTCATTCTATTCTTTCCTTACTATGTCCATCCAAAATACTATTGACTGTCTCTTTTTATTCATATCCATAATATTCAAACCCATATGCATGAATTCCTGTACATTTTGATATAGAAAAAGATAAATAAAAAGAGAGGGGAACCTGAATGAACCCGTCAGTGATAGGCTCATGAGCTGAGAATTGACAACTTCTTGCCAATAAGAAGGAATATCCAACACCACCCCTGGCTTCATCATCAAAGCAAACATTCCCAGAACTGATTTGTCTATTATGTTGTCATTTTCTTTCCCCAATATCTTCGAAATGCATCTCAACACCGGTCGGGTTTCTTCATAAAAAACCCCCATGGAAAATTATTTACTGTCAAGTACAAATTGCTTCGTATCTGGCTTCAAGAAGAATATGAATTGATTGAAATCTTGACCTGCAAGGCTATCATAATATGCTATCAATGAATCATCAATAAATTGGACATAGGACTCTGACTCAGGGTAACACAGAGCTTGACGAATTAGAAGAGCAGAGGCCTGTAAGACATTTTCTCCTTGAAAATTCATCACGAAACACTTGCTTGGGTACATGACAGACACGAGCCAATATATAAACTCAGGAAAAAGGTGTGTTCTTCGAATACATGTAGACAACACAACTATCTTGACCATGGCGGTAAAAATTGGAGAAGCTTTATCATTTAAACATACCTGTTGATAGAACTGGAGGTGGTCCAAACAAAAAATTATGTCTTGAATATCTCTCTCAGCGTCCATGAGAGGAATATGACTGGAAGAACCTGAAAGGGATGGACGCTTGGCCATAATTCAACTTGGGGTGGCAAACAATTGACAAGGTGGCATACAACAAGGAAAGACATAGGGCAGACAAAAATTCAGACACAAAATAATAACAATGACCTTATAAAAATGAGAATCCATCTTAAATAGGTGGTGCGTGCTTAAGACTTAAATGCTGAAATGACATGCCAAAAGACCGTTAAAAGAACCCTGACATGGCCAATATCTGTCACCAACCAGCTGCTCACGTCACTGCGGGAAGTCTCACAGTACGGAGGGATCATTGGGTTCATGCCCACGCAGTCAATCTCAGCCGCAGATTTGGGCCAGCCCTGCAGTCAACGGGGTCAACTGAGGAGGTACCCTCCTCGTTAACCTACGCACTGAAAGTGCCCACGGGTTGACACTTTTATTACATGCCTGATGAATCGTCGGATCCCACTTCATAACATGCTCGCTATTTAGTCTGTGTATTGGGACCCACTTCCATAAAAGCTTAAAGTATTAAAATTTAAACTTAATGTAACAAATATTACATTTTTATGCTAAAGTAGAAGAAAATTTGTATTTTAACATATATTTTCATAATTTTCTATTTTTTTGTATTTTTGAAAATTAAAAATAAAGGATATTGCGAATGAACCACAACAATACTTATGCTCCTTTCTATAAAATATGGCATCTCGATCATAAAGATATGGAATACCCAACACAACTCCACATATATCTAAAGTAATCACATCTAAATCAACTTCATCAACAAAATTAGTTGTGATTACAAAACTTAATTGACATTGTTTCGTGACATGCATCTGAGTATTTTCCTTTAACAATCCTAAAGGGTAAGGTTTTGGATGATTCTTAGTTTCCAATCCTAATTTCCTAACTAATTTCTTAGATTTTAATTTTTCTTGTCATCCATTATCAAATAATGTGTCAATATTAGTGTGCTTGGATATTATCCTTATGCGAATCAATTCAATTCTCTTCTTATCTTCAATCACATCATTATATTTTGAAGAAGATGCAGAAAAAGTAGAACTAGAACTATCTTCAGAAGGTGATGCAGGGGCATTAGACACTAGCCATCAATGTAGGAGGTTTTGTCCACATGTTGTGGCTAGGAGGGTTAAAAATCATTTGAATTTGTAACAGCAAGGTGTTAATACCTTAGCTGTCTGTTGCATTTAGATCAGTTAGGAAGTTGAATAGTTTAGTTCAGTCCATCTGTCATGTCTAGTTATTCGAATAATGTAATTAAGTTTTGTTAGAAGATAAACAGTCCTCACCGAGGAACCGAAGAGACACGTTGTAATGCATATAAATTGTAACCCCTGGATGTATTGAGGGGAGGATATTTTTGCAGTAAAACCTGGTGTTAAGCAATTGCTTCCGGTTGAATAAATCCAGTGTTTGTTGATTACCAATTTGCCTTGAACTGATAATTGTGAGGGAATTTGTTTAATTGTGAGGCGATTGAACTATGTGCGTGTATAATTATTGAATTGAACTGTTGTAAAATCTCTGCATCCCTCTGTCCACTGTTTCTCTCGAATTGTTCGAACAAGCTCTGTTGAGTTAATTTCCCCTCATAGGAGAGGTCCGTGCATAGTCGTGTTCATTGAAATCTGCTCCACGAAAGCGGAAAACCCGCTTACACAGAGATAGCCCGGTTGGTTGTAACGGAGGATATTATCACGAGAGCTGAACCTGAGTTAGTAAACGGGAGAGTAAATAAAGGAAGCGCGTAACCCCGATTTAAAACCTGATCAATCACTGTTCAAAGGCTGGAAGCGGTTTTGATCGCACCGCCTTTGTGGGACGAGTGGTATTTGAGAATTTGGAGCGATCCCATAGACCGGCTGACACGTGGCACAATGTGGGTTTCCAAAACCGCCTCATCGCGTGTTAACGTTCGACCGAGGAGGCAGCAAGATATCTGCATACACTGTCCGATTTGGAGACGGGCTATCGAATGACGATCACCTCGGACATGCTTGGGAGATAAGCCCAGGTATGGCCTTTATAAAATGTTAAATCCACATTGTATGGTGGGTCTGAGGCCTAAGGGTATTTAGTTAAAAAAAGCATTGGGTTAATGAAATAAAATATTGAAGGGTGACGACCTTAGTATAAGGGCCGACGAGATAATTAAAGTTTGAGAAGACTACGTGGCATAGACTGATTAAAATTCAAACAAGGGTGCTAATAGAGATACTACAGTAAGGCCAGCTCTCCTTAGGGGGCTCGGATTCAATTTTGTTGCTGTCAACTATGGTATTAGAGCATTTTTGAGTTGTTTTTGCAGAGAATTAACATGGAAATCCGAGTTGGCAGAGGTGTTGGCAGAAGGAGACTCGTTGCCAATGCAGAAGTATTGGAGACCTTGCAGAGGGTCCAATCCAGAATGGATGCCATAGAGCGAAGACAGCCCAGAGATCTTGAAGACGTCAGTGAACCTGAGATAGAAGAAGCTGGAGAAATTACTGAGATTCCTCTTGACATGAGACTCCTCAGAATAGTTATGGGGTCAGCAGTTAAGCCCAATATTGAAGTGTCACTTTTGCAGGAGGACTGAATCTAGAGGAGCTGGTGGACTGGATTAATGAAATGAACAAGTGCTTTGACTATGAAGAAATGAGCGAAGACAAGAAGGTCAAGTTTGCAGTAACAAAGCTGAAGGGACATGCTGCACTTTGGTGGGATGGAGTGCAAGCAGAAAGGAGGAGAGTTGGCAAGTAGCCTATCAAAATCTGGACCAGAATGATGGCTAAGTTAAAAGGTGAATTCTTGCCTAGTGATTATCAGCTAACATTGTTTAGGCAAATGCAGAATCTAAGACAGAGGTTGCTGACAATGAAGGAATACACAGAAGAATTCTATAGAGTAAGCATAAGAGCTGGGAAATTCCAAGACACACGAGAGAATATTGCCAGATATGTGAATGGTCTCAAGCTGGAGATCCAAGATGAGATTGGTCTTTTGTCTCCTAAGACAGTTGAAGAGGCCTATCAGATGGCCTTGAAAGCAGAAGAGAAGCTACTGAGAAAGTAGTCTGCCAAAGGGAGAGGTACTTTCCGAGGAAAGGGAAGTCAGGGTGGTAGAGGAAAGCCTGCTACACCCAGAGATGGAGCTAAGAGTAGCTCACCTCAGAATGCATCTACAAAGGGTGATGCAAGAGGTAGAAGGGGTTCTTACAGAGGAAGAAGAGGCAGAGGCAGAGGTAGAGAGTTGAGGTGCTATAGATGTCAGCAAGTGGGACACAAGCACTATGAGTGCCCAGAGAATGTGGGTGTTGGTCCAAGAAATGCTATTGTTGCCCAGGCTGGAGAAGAGGAAGAAATTGAAGAATAAATACTACCAGAGAGGGGGGAGTCCTTAGTGGTTAATAAGGTCTTGTTGAAGCAAACCAAAAAGGCCACTGAGCCTACACAAAGGAAGACTTTGTCTAGGAGCATATGCAAAGTCCAGGGGAAATGCTGCCAGCTGGTCATTGATAGTGGCAGCATAGACAATCTGGTTTCCATTGAGGTGATAGAGAAGTTGAATTTGAAGACAAGGGAGCATCCAACTCCATACAGGGTGTCCTGGCTGCATAAAGGGCACTAGTTGATTGTAAAATAACAGTGTGAGATAGAGCTGCAAATGGGCAACTACAAAGACAAAGTCCTGTGTGATGTGATGCCCATGGATGTGTGTCACATGCTGCAGGGTAGACCTTGGCAGTTTGACAGAGCAGTAGTGCATGTTGGCAAGAAGAACACTTACAAGTTCTTCAAGGATGGGGTACATCATACATTGATACCCATGGAAGAAGGAGAGCCATCAAGCAGAGTGGTTGATCCAAAGACCTTGTTGCTGAGCGGGAAGGAATATCTACAACAGATTGAAGAAGAAGAGGTAAGCTTTGCTTTAGTTTGAAAACCTAAAGTAGTTCTTACTTCTACAAAGATTTCTGATTTGCCATTAGAAATCCAAGAGATGTTAGACAGTTATTGTGACATTGTTGTGGATGATTTACCTGATGAGCTGCCACCTATGAGGAAGATCAACCATCAGATAGATTTTATCCCTGGTTCAAATCTGCCAAATAAGGCAGCCTACAGAATGACTCCCACATAAAATGAGGAAATCGGGAGACAAGTACAGGAATTGGTGGACAAGGGACTGATCAGAGAAAGTTTGAGTCCATGTGTAGTACCAGCAGTATTGAGCCCAAAGAAGGACGGAGGCTGGAGGATGTGTACTGATTCTAGAGCAATCAATAAGATAACAATTAGGTATAGATTCCCTTTGCCCAGAGTTGAATATTTATTGGATTGTTTGAGTGGTGCTAAATATTTTTCAAAGATAGATTTAAAAAGTGGATACCATCAGATTAGAATAAGAGAGGGTGACGAGTGGAAAAATGCCTTTAAAACAAATGAAGGACTATATGAATGGATGGTAATGCATTTTGGGTTGTCAAATGCACCTAGCACTTTTATGAAACTTATGAATGAAGTATTGAAGGAATTCATTGGTAAATTTGTGATAGTGTATCTGGATGATATATTAGTTTTCAGCAAAACCAAAGAAGAACATTTAAGGAATCTTAATTATGTCTTGAAGAAGCTGCACCAAGAGAAACTGCTGATAAACTTAAAGAAATGCTCGTTCATGAAGGAAGAGTTGGTGCATTTGGGCTTTGTTGTCTCTGCAGAAGGATTGAAGATGGACCCAAAAAATGTTAAGGAAATTGTGGAGTGGCCTTCACCCAGAAATGTTTTTGAGGTAAGAAGTTTCCATGGACTTGCCATTTTTTACAGGAAATTTATAAGAAACTTCAGTAAGATTAATGCACCCATCATCAAGACAATAAAAAATACCAAAAAACCATTTAAATGGACTGCTGAAGCTGAGAGAAACTTTAAACTTTTGAAGTAAAAGATAACTGAAAAGCCTGTTTTGATTCTGCCTGATTTTGCTAAACCATTTCAAGTGAAGTGTGATGCCAGTGGAGAAGCCATTGGAGCTGTGCTGAGTCAGGATGATAGGCCTGTAGCCTATTTCAGTGAAAATCTGAATGACACCAGAAGGAAGTATTCCTCTTATGAGAAGGAATTCTATGCCGTTGTTCAGGCACTAAAAAAGTGGAGGCATTATTTGATGTCCAAAGAATTTGTATTATACTCTGATAATCATGCTTTGCAGTACATTGTACATCAGCCCAAGTTGAATCATAATCATGCCAAATGGGTTGAGTATCTCCAAGGGTTTAACTTTGTTTTGAAACATATAAGTGGCCAAGCAAATAAAGTAGTTGATGCTTTGAGTAGGAGGCACATGCTTGTTCAGGAAACCAATTTTGAAGTTGTAGGATTTGATTTTCTCAAAGAATTGTATAAAACAGATTCAGATTTTAAGGAAGCATTTGAGGCATGTTGTAATCCTGTTCTAACAAATAGAAGCTAGTGTCTAGATTACTTCTTGTAGCAGGACTTACTATTAAGAAGAAACCAACTGTGTGTACCAAAATGTTCCATGAGAGAAAACTTGATCAAGGAGAAGCATAGTGGCGGACTTGCTGGACACTTTGGTACTGACAAAACCTATGAGAAACTGAGTCATTTCTATTATTGGCCCAAGATGAGAGCAGAAGTGGACAAGTTTGTGAAAAATTGCAAAATCTTTCAATATGCCAAAGGAAGGAGCCAGAATGCAGGACTGTACACTCCCTTGCCTATTCTAGACAGACCTTGGGACATGGTGAGTATGGATTTTGTTCTAGGATTGCCCAAGACTCGGAGAGGGAATGATGCAGTCTTTGTTGTAGTGGATAGATTCTCCAAAATGGCACATTTTATTCCATGTTATAAAACTAGTGATGCCACCCATGTTGCTAACTTGTTTTTCAAAGAAGTTGTTAGGTTGCATGGGTTGCCCAAGAGTATTGTTTCAGACAGAGACACTAGATTTGTGGGCCATTTTTGGAGGACACTGTGGAAGAAATTTGGTACCAAACTGAGTTAAAACTCAGCTTATCATCCTCAGACTGATGGGCAAACTGAGGTAGTGAATAGGAGTCTGGGAAATTTGTTGAGAAGTCTTGCAGGAGGGCATCCCAAGCAGTGGGATCATATTTTGCCTCAGGCAGAATATGCATATAATGACTCACCAACCAGAAGCACAGGGCAGAGTCCATTCCATATTGTTTATGGAATGCACCCCAGAGGGATATCAGAGTTAAGAAATTTGGGGAAGGTAGAGCTGAGAAGTGCTGATGGTGAGGAATTTGCTTCAGAGATCCAAGCCATACATGAGCAAGTGAAACAACAGCTACAAGGCAGCAACATCAAATACAAAGGCAGAGTAGACTTGAGTAGAAAAGAATTCCATGTTGAAGTAGGAGATCTAGTTTTGGCACACTTGAGAAATGAGAGATTCCCAAAGAAGCAGTACAACAAACTGAAGTTCAAAAAGATTGGGCCATGCAAGATACTTAGAAAGTTTTCTGCAAATGCTTATGAGATTGAATTTCCTCCTGATGTTGGAATATCTCCCATTTTTAGTGTTGCAGATTTGTACAAGTATGAAGATGATGGTGTAGAAGAGGGACTAGCATACAAGGAACCAATTGAGTGGGAAAAGCAGCTACCTCCAGCACAACCATTGCAACCAGAGAAGATATTGGACAAAAGAGTGTTCAGGAAGACCAGAGGACAAGAGTACTTTCAGTACTTGATCAAGTGGAAGGACCAGCCAGAGGAAGATGCCACTTGGATGATTGAAGGAATGTTGCGGAAGATAGGAAGATTAGTGGAAGAGCTCATGGACAGGAGTCCATGAAGAATATGGCCCTCGGGAGTCTGATGCAGGGGCATTAGACACTAGCCAGCAATGTAGGAGGTTTTTTCCACATGTTGTGGCTAGGAGGGTTCAAAATCATTTGAATTTGTAACAGTAAGGTGTCAATACCTTAGCTGTCTGTTGCGTTTATATTAGTTAGGAAGTCGAATAGTTTAGTTCAGTCCATCTGTCATGTCTAGTTATTCGAATAATGTAATTAATTTTTGTTAGAAGATAAACGGTCCTCACCGAGGAACCGAAGAGACACATTGTAATGCATATAAATTTTAACCCCTGGATGTATTGAGGGGAGGATATTTTTGCAGTAAAACCTGGTGTTAAGAAATTTCTTCCGGTTGAATAAATCCAGTGTTCGTTGATTACCAATTTGCCTTGAACTGATAATTGTGAGGGAATTTGTTTAATTGTGAGGCGATTGAACTCTGTGCATGTATAATTATTGAATTGAACTTTTTTACAATCTCCACATCCCTCTGTCCATTGTTTCTCTCGAATTGTTCGAACAAGCTCTATTGAGTTAATTTCCCCTCATAGGAGAGGTCCATGCATAGTCGTGGTCATTGATATATGTTCCGCGAAAGCGGAAAACCCGCTTACATAGAGATAGCTCGGTCGGTTGTAACGGAGGATACTATCACGAGAGCTGAACCTGAGTTAGTAAACGAGAGAGTAAAGAAAGGAAGCGTGTAACCCCGATTTAAATCCTGATCAATCACTATTCAAAGGCTAGAAGCGGTTTTGATCGCACCGCCTTTGTGGGACAAGTGGTATTTGAGAATTTGGAGCAATCCCATAGACCGGTTGACATGTGGCACAAGGTGGGTTTCCAAAACCGCCTCATCGCACGTTAACATTCGACCGAGGAGGCAGCATGATATCCGCATACACCTTCTGATTTGGAGAGGGGCTATCGAACGACGATCACCTCAGACATGCTTGGGAGATAAGCCCAGGTATGGCCTTTATAATATGTTAAATCCACATTGTATGGTGGGTCTAAGGCCTAAGGGTATTTAATTAAAAAAAGCGTCGGGTTAATGACATAAAATATTGAAGGGTGACGACCTTAGTATAAGGGCCGACGAGATAATTAAAGTTCGAGAAGATTATGTGGCATAGACTGATTAAAATTCAAACAAGGGTGCTAATAGAGATACTACAGTAAGGCCAACTCTCCTTAGGGGGCCCGGATTCAATTTTGTTGCTGTCAGAAGGATTATCTGTCAGGCCCATAACAGTTATCTTCTTTTCATCACCAAAGTCAAATCCCAAGTCTTGTTGGATTGCAACATTAGCTTTCATCTCATCCTTCTTCCTAAGGATTTTTTTTTGTTTAAGTTTGGGATGAAGCTTCCAACATTTGGAATCATCATTTTCAACCCTATGACAATGAGTAAAAGTATTCCTTTTTCCTTCCTTCTTAGCTGTTGCAGATTTCTTCCCCTTTGATTTTTTCTTCCCTTTTCCTTCTTTGGAGTCTTTATTTTCTGAATGCTTGTATGGTTTCTTTGAAAATTTTGACTAACACAGTATGGCACCTGATTCAATATTAATGGCTTGTACACACACTTCCTCAAAGTCAATTGGATTAAACATAAGCAATGTATGTCAAAAATAAGAATGCAAACTTCCAATATACTCTAACAAAGTTTCCCATGTGTTTAATGGAATGTCAAGTGCTAATGCCTTTCTCTTGAATTGCTATGTAAAATCTTGCACACTATGTCCTTTTTTTTCACACAAGATCAGTTATGTTATATTTATCTGAAAAGGGGAGGAAGAGGGACTTCCTCATTACATGCACACTCCTCTTAGCTTACAAAACATATTTAATTGCTAGGAGTGCTTGACTGCTATAACACTACAACTACTGCTACTTCTTACATGCCTTTCTGATATGGAGGCTATCACATTTAGACTATAATGTATAAAAAACTGATTAAGAAAGAGGATATATATTTTTTTCATGATAAACTAAATTAACATCTAATAAATAGTAAACAAGGCTGAGCGGACCAAATTGAGGAGGAGTTTCACTTGTTGACTGTATTTTCACTCTCCTTATGGCCTCTTCCTTGATGCATAGTGTTGGAGCCACGCTCACACTTCTTGGTGAGAATTTCCTACAGATAGTTGATGATCCCTTCAAGGTCGGTACAATTATTTTTCACATCCATCAGGTCGGTGCTGCATGTAGACCATTGCTGTCAAAGGAAGGCAATTTCTTCTTTGGTGTGTGCCTTGTTCTAGATCATCTGGTTCTTCAACTGCTCTATTAACACTTTATGAGATTTGAAAAAGGCACAGGGGTGGCTCTTTTCATCAGAGGGATCCATGTCCATATGTTGAGAGAAGGTGGAGGAATTGCTGCCTTTGATCAGAGACATGAAAGGTGTTGCTTTGATTATGGCAGCTGAGGTTTCAAGAGATTGTATGGAATGCTTGGATGAGCTTGGGGAGGGCAGAATGGAGAGATTGTTGCGGTGTATAATTGTAGGAATAGAAGGGGAGAAATTTTGGCTCAGGAGGAGGGACATAAACAATGATGAGGAATATGGGAGGGATAGCAAAGGTCGACTGCCCAGATCGGGAGCAGAGAGTTGCAAAAACACGAGAGCCTGATAGATGATTCAAGATGGAGAGGTATTTCACCTAAGAGATTAGGCAGTTTGGGATCAAGCAACAACAGAATGTGTCAAGCATGAGAGAGAAAAGGCTTCCTGAAGGTTGAAATAGAGAGTGCAAGTGGATGAATTAGAGATCTAACGAGCGTATTTAAAATGAGGGGAGCGATGTTGCACTGTAAGTTCACGGGTTGGAGGATACAGTTCTAAAGGAGAGTAAGTTGGATAGAGTTGTAGAGGATCCTAAGTAGATTCAAATATATCCTCTTTTCATTATCATGGATTTTATTACAGGTGTGCTCAGAGATTCGAATCAGACTAGGCCTGCGAAGATTATATCCTTTGAGAGGGTGGAAATCCATGACGGAGATAGGAATTGGGAGAGCCTTCATGGGATGGGGATGGTTATGATTAGTCCATCAATGTTGGCCTCTCTGATTTCTCTGTTGACTCCCTAATTTACCTGGAAGTCAGCCTGTTTGTTGTTGTTTCTAAGTATATGATAATATTCGATGCCACCAACCAGCTTTGCATATTGTTTCACTCTACTTAGAATTTGACAGAGAGAATCATTTTTTGGTTTGCTTCCACTTACCATTGCGTGAATTATTATTGAGGAATCCCTAAAAAATTATTGGGTTGTGGATATCTCTGTATTTTAAAAAATTTATGCCCAGAAAGAGACCATATGCTTCTGCTCTTTTGTTGGACATTGTTCCCATACCCCAATTGAATTGAATAGGACTAGAATTGTCTCTGTGAATTATTACTCCACTAGCTCCAACTTTTCAAGAATTCCTTTTGGAAGCTCTGTCGAAGAAAAGACAAGGCCTGTTGAGAGATCTAATCCAAATTTTAAATTCTTCTTCCTCCTTTCTAAATTTCCAGTTTCGCTGCACCTTTGTGATTTTTGTCATCTATTGGATAGTAATCTTGTTAAGGGTGAAGTTGATCCAATTTTTTTCTTCATTTTGCAATTGGTTCATGTCGATTCCATTGATCCCTTTCACTGAAAGAAACTCTTTCATTTGGCACCATGCCTTTGATGCCACTCTTTCCACTATTAGATTTTTGTTTTTAAACACCTTACCATTCCCGACAAGCCAAATTTGCCAGCAGTGGAAGGAGGGAGTGTTGGACTAGAACCTTTGCAATGTGACTTTGCTTTTTAAAGAATAGGGATAACTTCTCCTCCATTTGCTTAAAAAATGGTTGAGAGGGATATTGTAGTTCAAGTTTGCTTCAATTGGAGATACGTTTTTCTCCTAGCATTCTCTAGTGAATGAGAAATATAAAAAGAGATGTTGAATAGTTTCTTCCTCCTGCAAGCAAAGGGGAAATTGAGAAGGCCCATGGATTCCTCTTTTTTTTTTTTTCTTCTTCAGATTTTCAGCAATAAGAGATTTTCTATGGAGGAGGGTACATAGAAATATCTTGATTTTTGGGAGAGTTTCCACTTTCCAATCACAGCTCCAATACTACCAATCTTGCTACCTTTGTTGTTCTTGTATCATGACGTATCCGGACTTGACTGTGTAGTTGCCACCTCTAGGGACCCAAAAATGGGCATCTTGGATATTCTTAGCTAAAGGGGAAACTCCCATCAACCGAGAGATCATGGAGTTCCATTGGTCCATGAGTTCTATGGGAAAGTTGGGTCTGGCCCACTGCTTCCAAGTTCCATCTTCCTCCCATTTGGAGATTTCCCCCAATTTTGTGTAAACTTCCATTGTCAGCCAAGTCTTTAGGCCATGAATATCTGGGATGCTGCCCAAGGGAGGGTTCCCCATGATGCTATTAGTCCATAAGTTGATTTTTTTTCCATATCCTGGCCTTGAAGAGATATTTCCCTTTATCATCGAAATTGTATTGGAAATGAGCTTCCAGATTTGTGAGCAAGGTCTTATGGGGGGGTTCCTTTCCAAAAAAGAGATCCTTGAAGCATTGAGGTATTTTGCTTCTAAGGAAACTTCCCACCAACATATTTCTCCTGTAAGAAACCTTCAGGTGATCTTAGTTCCTAGGGAAAAATTCATTATTCCAAGGGTTCGAATGGATAGGCCTCCATTTTTGTAGTGGGCAATGGCTTGGGTCCAATTGACAAGGTTGATTTTTTTTGTTTTAGATTTGCCTCCCTGCCTTAAGAAGCCTCTAATACTGATTTCAATTTTTTTATGAATGCTTGCAGGAGGTGCTATTAGAGAAAAATGATATAGGGGCGGCATTGAAAGGATTGATTTGATGAGAGTGACTCTTCCCGCTTGGTTTAGCCATATACTCCCCCAAGCTTGGATTTTTCTTTTCAATTTTGGCATACTTATTCCAAATCTCGGTCTTTAAATTTTTCTTGGTGATAGGTAGCTCGAGATATTGAAAGTGGCTCCAATTTTTTTGGAAATGGATTTCCAGAATTTGTGAATTTCTTTGAAGTGTTCATGGAGGGTTATTCCAGCCATATAAACAAGTTTTTCCATTTTTAATCAACCCTCTTGAGACATCCATGAAATTGTCCAAAAAATATTTAAATTTTCTTACTACTATACATGATGCTCCCCCCATGAGAAGGGTGTCATCTACAAACAAGGAATGGTTGATCCTTTTGATTCCCCTGCTTATAGTCAGGTCTGTCAAGGAGGAGTTTCTACGACTGTGTTCCAGCTTTCTACTTAATGATTCAACCATTATAATGTAGAGGAAAGGATACAAGGGGCAGCCTTGTCTGAGCCCTCTTGAGCTCTGAAAATAGTCACATGGTCTACCATTTACAAGAGTAGAAATCTGTGGGCCATTGGTGCAGGCCTTGATAGTATCTATAAAGTCATCAGAGAAGCCAAATCTATTGAGTACAACAGAGAGGTAGGAAAGGTTGACTCTATTAAAATCATTGGCCATGTCCATTTTTAAGATGAAGCCTTGTTCATTGCGGGAAAATCTTGAGTGGAGGGCCTCTTGGATAAGAATGATTTTGTCAAGAATTTGACAGTTTGGGACGAAGCCTCCTTGGTTTTCAAAGATAGGGGAGTGAAGGAGCGGTTTAAGTCTTCTAGCTAAGATTTTACAGATGATATTGTAGGAAGCATTGCAAAGGGAGATGGGGGGGAATCTATTGAGAGAAGAGGGGTGAGGGTCCTTTGGAATGATGGCTAGAAAGGTGGAATTTGTGAATCCTCCCACCTTTTTCTTTTTGATGACATATCTTATCATTTTTAACAAGTATTTCTTTATTACATGACAAAAGGTACGATAAAAAGAGATGGGGAAGCTATCCGGACTCGGTGCCTTTTCTGGATGTAGGTCCCATACAATTGTCATGACTTATTTTTCTGAAACTTCTCTAGAGAGTTTTTTTTTGCTTCCTCATCAATTATTTTTGGGATGTGCATTAGAAATTTCTCTGGATTTACATGGCTGTCCATAGCTATTAGAAGATTTTTTAAATGCCAAAAAACTTATTTCTTGATATCTTCTTGTCCCTTTATTCTGACCCTCCTCCCATAATTTTTTCTATATTATTTTTTATCATTCTAGTTTTGGCTGAATTGTGGAAGAAGTTAGTATTTTTTTCCCCTACTTGGATCCATAGCTGCCTAGACTTCAACCTCTAGGTTTCCTCCTCTTGCCTATTACTCCTATATATTTTCCAATGTATCTCTTTTTCCTTAATCTGATTTTCTGTTATGTTGTCCATGTTTTCCATTTTCTTTTGTATTTTTTCTAGCTCTTTGTTATCACAAAATTGAGTCCTATTGGGCTGCTTCAATGGTCAACTTGGAGTAACTCTTTCAAACCACTTCTAATTGAAGCTTAGCCTCTTCAGTTTGAGAGGGCTTTCTTAAGGGGGTTTTATGATATTGAATAATGATAGTACTAGATGGCTAACTCTATGAATTATGTCTTGGTTTTGTATGTCTTCCAGTTGAAAAATGAAGGCTTGCTACCATTGGGTTATGGAGTCAGTGACAGGGATCTCAATGACAAAGGCTCTCCTTGTGGAAGCTGAGGCATGTAGATATTTAAATGAAAGTGGAATACACACATACAAATTTTACTCAATATGTAAATGTTCAAAGGAAGTCAGAGCATGAGAAACATGAATTCTGAGTATTAAACATTAAGATACTGAAAGCAAGCCATTAAGAAAGATATCCAATAGTTTAGTGCTTGAAAGGAATTTAGAGCAAGAAAAGCACGAATTCTGAGTAATCAAACATTAACATATTGATATAAAGTAATAAGATACATAGGAAAATGTTCATGAAACTATAAAATGAATCTCAAGTGAAGGATGAAACCAATAGCCACTCTCTATTACTGATCAGAACCAGTTTACAATAGTAGAAGTCAGCAGTAACATATTCCAACCCCTCACTACTTCGATGCTTTGTATTTAAATAGACATTCTTTACAACAAAGATGATTCTTCCTGGTGGCTAGACCATCGAATTCTCCTATGACACATCACATAACTGAAAAACATGACTTCTAACATAAAATTGACAGCTACACCTTAAAGAAAACATCTCCTAATAGGACTCTAACTCCTATTTATTACATAAATATACCTTATCTCTGAAACAATTATAATGATGGTTATAAAATAAGTATCACATGCTCGAAAAAGCCACATGAAATTTCATCACCACTTTACATATTAAAAAAAAAAACCCTCCTAGATCTATGGAAAAAAACCCTACTTTTTAGGAAAGCATGACCTTTATCCTCAAATCTGCTTTGGCTGATGACCTATCTTGATAACACTTCCTTTGAGTCATAATTATTTGATGATAATATCCCTTGACACGTTTGAGGAGTCCAGCTATCCAAAACTACCATTAAGATGCTCCAAAACCTTTAACAATTGCTCGTTCCGAAAACAAGACAGTTTCATAGCGAGTTTTGGTAGCGTTGAAAAATGACTTCTACACCCAATAAATTTGCTCCTTTGCTATTCCATGATGTCAATCAAGTAATGACACATCACCACCATCAATCTCCCTCCTTGAAAACTGCAAAAAATGACTTTAGAGGCAAAAATCCTACTACAGGTTTTTTCGTAGCATTTTCCTGGCTTTAAGCCTAGGAAACGCTACGTGCAGAAATTTCATATTTCAAAACTGTCTTAAAAAAAAAATCTTCTACTGAAAATTTTAGGTTCTCTGCATGCTATGGACCTCATCAAACTAATGAGGAATACAATCACCATCACCTTACATATTTAAAACATCTTTGCAATATATATATATATATATATATATATATATATATATATATATATATCTATATCTATATCTATATCTATATATATAGATATATATATATATATATATACAGGGCTTATATCTCCGAATCTATGATGTATTTTTCAAAAAAAGAGGAAATTTTTGTCAATAAGAATTTTCTTAAGAAAAATTTCTCTTGGGTTTTTGAAAACCATCTCCAACTGTCCAGAATCGGCATTTGAAAAACATGTATAAAACAGGAAAACTCTATTTTCTGAAAATAGGGCCCAAAGAAATCCTTGTATCTCCCAACTGATAGCACCTCTGAGAAAATTGAAAGAGGTTATTTTTCCTTGTTCTTTTATTGAAAATAACCTCTCTCGATATTTAAAAATTCATCTATTTCATCCATAATCCTCTCTTTAAACTTACTGCTCAAACAATCCAAAAACACAACAATTTCCTTGTTAGCTCCAACAAAAATTTAAGCAACTTCAACTGATGAATGCTTCATAAAAGCTAGGGTCCTCCACGAATAGCTTAAGGTCCATGGGCTTCTATATTATCCATAGAGCCTCATTTGTGTGCTTTCTTGTGCATGAACATCTCCTTTTATAACCAAGCTGCCCTGTTAAAAAGGTGACACTTGTAAAGACAAATTGGACAGCAAGCTGCTTGGTGTGGTGAGGCAGCTCTCAAACATTGACAGTGAGATGTTTCACATGCAAGAATGAATGTTGAGTGACAAACAATAGCTTAGGATAAGGGTTTAGGTTTTACATGGCAGCTCATGCTTTAATCATGACACATACATGCCAAAAAGGGTAATGATGACCTCAAACATGGATATGTACCTTTGAATTAACCATTAGAGACTTGGATTACCTCCACCCTAAATCCTCCAATCATGGAATGACATTTCATATCGAATTTGACAAGAACTGTAAGAAAACATATTTTCATAGTGTAGTTAGTTTAACCTCTGAAAGTTTCGCTACGAAACTATTAGGCAATTTCGTAGTGAAAACTGTTGTGTTGCAGTATAAAACACTACGAAAAGTTGTAAAAGTGGCTTAAGTGTCCTTTCTCAAATTTAAACGCTTGGGAAATGAAAAATATTAGAAAATTATGGCTGATGGGACATGACATGACCTGAATGGAGGTGGCTTGAGATAAAATAGAGGTAGTCTTGAACCTTAGGATAGGTTAAATATGCAAAATTTGAAAATTTTCCTATACCAACTTGAATGATTTAAGGAGACCTTTTCCTTTTGATAAGTGAACTATATGACCATGTCAAGTAATGTTTCAAAATTTTATGAGTGATAATAGTGGCTCCACTTGGGATGGTGTGCCCCTGTGGTACACCAAAGGACCTGTAGTTCCAGTGCCATCCATATTTTAGAAATAAAACTCTAAAATTTTCCAATCCTTCTTCAAACTCTTATGGCCTTCACCTCGGGCTCAAGCTTAATGATTACTGCTGAAAAAAAAAATTGTACCTACTGAAAAGATGCTCAGTCTACTTTGAGCTTATTCTCACACACTCCTACCTACCCTAACAGCTGCAATCTTCATGTTTGATTCAAGCAACATGAAACCTCCAATAAAGCCAGTCAATGAGTTGATCTGATACTTGAACCCCTTGACTGCACTTGAACCAAAAGTAAACTCGAAACTGAAATGACCAAGGCAACATAAAATGAGTCTGATTTTCACAATGAAAACATAATCGGAAATTTGGACTGTAGAACTCTTCCATGTAGTCAGCTATAGGATCATAGAAGACATAGTCTATTTGATAATTCTCAAGACATTATGCAGTTTTAGACAACTTATATATGCTTTCTTTAGAAACATAAAATTTTACTTGTGTGCTATCAAACCCATTTTCAAGAACAATGCATTCCTCCTCAATCTCAAAAGAAAAAGGTAGTACCACCTTCTCTTTGTATTTTGGCATGAATTTTTTTTGAAAAGGCTGATCTTGACCATGACGACAATAGGATTGAATTTGACCTTCTACAAATTCAATGTCTTTCTCAATGTTTTTAGCAAATTCATCCAAAAATTGAATCTTATCTTCTTACTTGCATTCAAATGACTTTAAATAAGAAGACAAGGTCATAGAAAATTTTTCATCCAGCTCCTCATTAGTGTGATCATCATTCCATTGTTTAAAACCTTGAATGGAAGGAGAGTCTGCCACCAACTCTGTTTTTTCCATCCATGTTTCCAAAAAAATAAGCCAAAAATTTGCAAATGACTTAATAGATCTGACAGGAAAAATTTCAATCCACTGTTTATATGATGAAAATATCTTCATGTATGACTCTAAGAAGCTCAGTAAAGTCACAGAAATCTGATATATACTTCAAGGTCAAACTCAAATCTTCTCCATTAAATTTTGGACCACTCCTTAAAATATATGTATCCTTGGGAAAAGGATTTGGGAAACCATAAATTTCTGAAAAATCTACACATGCATACCTCGAAACAAGAACGACAGCATTTGAGTGCTTCATAAGCCTAGTAGAATCACCATGAAGCTATGAATTTTTGAATCCTTCAACAATGGAGTCGCCAAGGTAGTTCTGCCTCAAACAAATTCTGAGTTCCTACTACCTCCAAGAGTTCAGCTTCTCTATTTACACAAAAAATTCGAGAAATATGTCTTCAGACTCCCGGAAGACGCACCAAAATGTTAAAGATAAAAGTATCATATATATGCTAACTCTGCTCATCTGAAAAAGAGTCTCTAGCCCAGCCTTTTCTATTAAAAAAAAATTAAGAGTAAAAAAGTGCAACTTCAATAAAGTCTTCTTTTCAAAATTTCAAGACCCTTTCTTTAAAGACATGAAAGGGTTTATAAAATAAAATAAAAAGTACAAAAATAGCAATTACACAAAGAGCTGAGGAGGTTTAAACAAATCTAATTAAGTGAAATAAAAGCATAAACAAATTTTGATGGGATGACACGCTTCAGGATTGCATTGCTATCTCTTTTGCCATTAGTTCTTTCAGTTGAAGGATGTCGATCATAGGCTGAACCTCAGGAGGTTGGCTTAGCCTGACATGCAACTGTCTTGTGTAGACCACATCTGATAATGGAGGCATCATGTAAGAGGAAGTGTCAGTTAGGAATTGCAACATTAGCCATTGGCTATGTGGCTTGACCAAGTGCTTCCAATATTTTTCCCAATCTAGCTTATCCAATTTTTTATGATTTATTCCTTCAACTTGGAAATTTTCTGCCATTTTCTTATCAAATATTGTACAATAGGTAGAGAACCAGGAGGGAATTTATCAATTAGATTAGCAGCAATGAGATTTTGGCTAACTATTTCAACAATGTTGTTGGAAACATCTCTGGATCTGCAAATTTCCCTTTCAACCTGTTTCAATTGTACGTCCCAATCAGTAAATAAAATTTCTTTTTTAGAATGTTCAATCCTAGGAAGATTGGCCTTTTGGCCTTCAACAATATCTTTCCAGGTGACGTATTGAGATACTTTCTCATCAATTTCATCAAAGCTAATCCTCTGGTCAGCTACTCGATTCATCAGCGAATTTATCTTTTCGCACTATTCAATAATGCTAGATAATTTTTGGAAGAATACAACTTATTGTCGGGCTAACAGGGTATTTAGTTTCAAAGATTCATTCTTGAAATAATCCACTTTAGGATTATCTTCCAACTGTTCAACAATGAATTGCAGTTGGTGAATCTGAGTATCTTTAGCACCAATTTCAGATTGGTGCTACTGATTTAATTGATCCAAGCTCTGTTAGACCTATGACAGTTGTGACTATAATTTTTGATTAACAATTTGATTCTTTGCTACCAATTCATGTTCCAATTGAAGGATCCTTTCATCCTTCTCTTTGACTAATTGCTGAACTTCAGTGGATTTGTAAATGGTGGCATATTCATATGCTCCTGCAAACTGAGTCAACTGTGTTAGATCCTGAGATGGATCTACTTGTGAGTCCTTCCAAACTACTTCCATAGATACATCCCCAAGAACAAGAATTTGTAATTGTTTTGTTCTCCTCCTTTTTCTCTGCTTGCTCATGACAACTTTATGCCTAGGGCTGTAAAATACATCCAAAGTTGGTATTTCCTCAATTTTCAACACAATTTCTGATGTTGGGTAGGCCGGGATAAATTCTACTTCCTCTGTGTTAATTGATTTTTCAGTTGACCCAACATTAAACGAGTTCTGACTTTTAGCATGAGGTGTTTCCATTTTTTGTTGATGATCAATGATCACCACTTCTTGGTCTCCTTTCAACTGTTGATCAAAATCTTTTCAGACTTCATCTAAGTCACTTGGAAATAGAGGATCCTTAGTTTGAGTTCCAAAAGACTTATCTTCTTTTGTTCCATTAAGGACTTAGGGGGTTTCTCTTTTCCCTATTTTCTCTGTTGTTATTCCCTCTGTGAGATAGGTTGGGATACCTCTAGTATATTTAGAGGAATCCCTTCTAATATTCTATTTATGTATTGCTTGAACTTTGAAAGTTCTAAGGATTGAGGCGTGATGCTTCTAATTATCCACTGTAGAATAAGTATCAAAGGACTCAAGAAAGTAATCAAAATCATCATTTTCATGGGCAAATAGCTTGATTTTCACTTGAGTTGTGAAATTGAATGCAACTTGGTTCGGGTCATGTTGCCTGTTAGAAATTGTACATAATTTAAAACATTGGATTTGATTTATTTCTAACCCTACATGTCTAATGCATAAACACCACAAAAAATAGGAAAAGAGGGCCATGAGGCTTTCTTTGATTCTTTTAAAACCTTGGTCAATCCATGACCCACATTCTGATAGGAAATTTATCTTGCGAGAATTTTATCTGGAAAATATAATGGTAGGACATGTGGTTGGGCTAAGCTCCCAAAAGATCTGAAATAAGTGAAAAATTCTTCTCCAAACCATTTTCCAATATATGTGAAGTCCGATTTAGCTTCTTTGGATAATCTCGTGGTATTTTCATCAAACACAACTGAAACAGTGGGAGCATAACTCCATGGCAGATATTGTAGGAATCAATTTCATATTTTGATTCCCATAGAATACTTTGATAAATATGAATGGTAGCAGGGTCTTTGGTAGTCCATTTCCAACCCATGTTCGGAAAATCTAATGTAAAACAAACTGCATCCATAATGTAGGAACTCATATAAAATTGGGGAAGGATTTTAGATGAAAAGGAATGATTCTTTCTATATTTAAGAATTTGGGTATCAATATTATTTGACAAAATGATTCCCTAGTCAACGATAAAAGAGTCTGTAACAACATCCATAAAGGGAACCCATTCAACGGATAATTTAGTGGTATTGGGTTGGTCGAAAAGTCTAGAAATCAACAAAAATATAACAGTAGGGACTAGCAAGTGAATCAGTGGAATACATACCCTTATCATCCTTGTTTATGCTTGTTAGGGTTTCTCCTCCATTGCTTTATGGGGTCCGATTGTGGTTTATTCTCCTTGGTGAATTGTGCTAGGAAATATTCATCATACACCTTCTCAGGGTCTGGAATATGGTACATTTTCTTCAAATATTCGGCTCTAAATGACCCTATCATTGTATCTCTGCTTGTTCGGAAAGTTATATCTCCAATGTTGAGGTTGTCAATAATCCATTTTACCATATATGTATATGGTAAAATCTTGGGGCGTGTAGCAATTCAGTGCAGAAAAGAGTTGGCAACATCCCCTATAGTAGCTTCTGAAGAATCAAAAGCATCTGCAATAGCTGTTCTCTCAAACACTCTCTGATGCGCATGTTGTATCTATGAATAAGGGTGGCATCTCTGTTACTTCACTAGCAGAAGCTATAGGATTAGGGGGAGCAATGGGTTTTTTGGACTTCTTTGCAGCCTTAGAAATTTCTGAGGAACTCTGTTTGTTTGGACTTGCCTACGAAATAATAAGAACAATAAGTAAAAAGCGGCAATCTTGTCACAATAGAAGAGTAGTGTAACAATAATGGAAATAATGGAAAAATAAAACTTGGCATGCAGATAATCTAAAAATTTAATTCTCCTGCGGTCAAATCATATTTGGAGGCTCGAGCTCTTAAAACTGTTAAGTTATGGCTTTAATGGAAAGCATGGGTTCATGTGCCCGACTAGACATTTAATCATTTAAGTAAGATATTTTCACATCGCATATCCATTTGTGCATAAAATGCTTAAAATTCCAAGAACCTACTTCTTGTTGATTGTAATCAATTCCTTTTCGTGCTTATATCTCTGTTCAAGTCAAAAGATTAAATTTTTTTAAAGGCTTCAAATGTTAGCGGGGGAAATGGAAAGTGCGAAATGTGCGATGCAATATCGCAATTGCAATTTCGGTGAAATTGGATGGTGGGTGGAAGTGGTTATTAGCAGAAGTGAAATGCGATGGAGTGCATCGCATCGGGGAAATGAAAATGGGGGGCAAATTGAATGTTGGCATGATGGAAATGCGATTTTTTATTTGCGATTGGTTACGTGGCAGTGGCGGGTCTCGCAGTTTGATTTTCTTGAAATATTGTTCGGGTGGAAGCCTTTTCCTTTATTAAATCCTTTTATTTATTTTGCATCGCAAATCATTTGGAGTGGCTTTAAAGGTCATATGTTGTCAATACGATTTTGCGATTGTGATATGCAAGCATGTTTCTTTTGAATTTTTTGCCTAAGTGCCCTTTAGATAAAAAGGTGTCGCTTAGCCCATTTAATTCTTATTTCTAATTGAATTAATCATTTAAGGGTTTTATTCGTTCTAGTCTAACATTTTTAAAAGGGTCCCCATTATTTTTTCTAAGGAAACTATTTTAAAATAATGGGGGTTGTTGAATATACAATTGGTGATTCACTAGGAGAACTAGTTATCTCTGAAAGTTAAGTTCTTGATATCTTTAAATAAGTAAAAATAATTGGAAATGAAAATTGTCTTCGAAATATTTTGATGAATAAAATTACTCCGAATTAACAAAAAAAAAAAATAAAAAAAATAAAAAAAATTAACTCATCTTATTGCCAGTATTTCAAAACCTTTCATATATATAAATCTTCATTCCTCTATATAAATCATTAAATAGTTTAAGAGATAAAGTAGGTGGATTTTTGCAACTTAGCCTTTTGATATACTCATTTTGTCACAGGTAGAGCCACTGCTGCCAACAGGCGTTTATAGCCTCGACATGGTTACCTTTTAAACATAAATGATCCAGTATCCCATCCATCCATTATTACAATCTTTAGAGATAAACCCTTAATTATATAATTTGTTTTTTCTTGTTCTTAAAAATTCATTGTCCTAGCTTGGAGACCAGAAAGTGACAATGCCATTCATTGGTTGTAATTGGACTGAACAAGCTAGCTCGTGATAAAACCCCTTGTCTTATGGTTATTTTAATAATCATAAGTCATTACCCTGGTTTGATATGCAGTAGTGGTAATGTCAGTATATTATTTACCTATGATCATGGTAAGCAAACTCGTGGTGAGACCTCTTAACTTTTTTAAGTTTTTTTTCTTTTTGAATTACACTCTAGAAAAAGCATAATTAATGGATGGGGGGAATCATAGATTCTTTAAGATTTTTGGATGAAAATTTGGAGTGAAAGACGCTTAGTAACAATTAGTCTTTACTTTGTAAAAATGAACCTTTTTTGACTGATAATAGGGTACAAGAATTTATGAACTTTGAGGTTTACAAAAATTACAATTTCAATGGAAAAATATTTCAGTATAGTATTCATCCATTTTTTCGAGTTTGTAATTATTTCTCTAAAAAAAATTATTCTTAAAAATAAAAAAAGTCATAAAATGATTCAGAGGTTTTGAGAAAAGCCAAATTTATGTAATTAAAAATTATTCTTTAATTAACCTAAAAATATAAGTATGAGTATGATACATTTACAATAAATGTTCTTCTAAGAAAATATTTTTTTCAAAATCATCCCGTTGATAGGAAGAAAATATTTTCTCCCTTGAAGATCTTGTAACATGAAGGTTGATGGGCCAATTTGTTCTATAATTTGAAATGGTCCAATCCACATTCTTTGTAATTTGGTAAGAATATGCTTACCTTTTTCCTCATGTGCCTTGTCCCACTTAAGGGTGAGGTCTCCAATCTAAAAAGATTTTGGGGAAACATAATTTGCATCAAAATAATTATTGACAATTTGCTGATGTTGAGCATGTATTAATTTGGCCTTTTCCCCTTCTTCTAATTTAAGGATTTGGGACATTCTCAACTGTAAGGAAGAAGAAGGTACTTCATCAATAAATTAAACTAGGGCTAATGAGGGAAGGGCTAAATTTGATGGAATTACAACTTCTTTCCCATAAAATAGATTGAATGGAGAAGTGCATATAAAGGCCTTCTAAGTGAAGAGCAACATGGGTGCATGTTGCTCTCCGTTTTCCCAAAAAACGTCGTTTAGGGCCTCAAAACGGCTCCGGAAGTTTAGGACCCGAAAAACTGCTAAAAATAGTAAACTGTGCCGAAACTGAAAAACTGAAATAGAAAATGGTGGAGCCCCATGTGGAATAGGCGGGTGACCACCAATATCCACCTGGATCAGATCCAGAGGGAAAAATAACGCGAAAACTCTTGAGGATCGTTGGATCATCTGAGCCAACGCGACACTCCATCAGTCGTTGGATGGGCATGGTATGTTAACTGAACTGTGGGCCTGAATGTACTGTTTTAATCGCTGGCGTTAATGTTAATGGGCTCGAGGTTAAAACCTTGTGGACCCGAGATGTATTTATAGACCATGGTCGAAAGTCATACAAGCCGTGGTATTATAATGATAATTAGGCTCAAATACTATGTGGAAAAAGGTCGTGTTTTATAATAAGTTCAACCTTGGTTGGAGTATACATATGGGTTATGTATTTGGAATGGGCGCAATGCCTTGATGTTTAATTAACGAAGGTCTAAAGTATGATCATATGAAGCTCGGGGTTGAAATTGAATCGTGTTGATAAACTTTATGGGGCCGAGGACCTTTAATAATAGTTGTCATTTGGAGAGGTATATGAATGGAAGGCGGAAGTTGTGTTAATGTAATATTAAGTGGTAGGGCCGTGAGTCCCTATTACACGATTTAATCATATACCTTGATTTGATATCACCCGTGCTCCAATATGTTTGTTAGGCCTTTATGAAATGTGGTTTTTAATACAAGGGCATTTTATATGACATAAAGGATTATAACCTTTAAAGAAGTAGGTTCCGCATAGTATGTAAATTACCAGCTTGAGATTTTATTTGGCATTAATTCTGAAGGGCATTGTTATGTGCATAGCTAAGGAAAGAAAATCTGGGTTAACTTGTTGAGGGGGGTTATAACCATAAAAGAATTGTTGAATTAATATCTCAAATCTCTGATTTGAGATATTAAAACCTCTAGATTTGTTTATTTAAATTGCCAACTCAGGAAATCGTGTGTTGTGATTTTACCATATTGTGGATTTGTTTGGGGGCAAGGAATGTTGAAGGTACTTTACACACAGCTTTGAGATTGAAAATGTGAATAGGCAGGGACTGTGGGTTTTACCCTACATCAAGTGGTATCAGAGCTAGAATTTAAATAGCTCTTTGAGAATTAATTTTTGAAATGCACATTTACTGATAGTGAAGAAAGTTGATGTTTAAATCTGCTTATCAGAATTTACAGAGATTTGAAGAAGTATGCAGTGAAGATATTAAGATTTGCAGAATTTGAATCTGGGAGCAATTTTTTTTGAAGATTGCAGCAGATAGAGATGCAGTGCAGGTAGAAAAAGAAGCAAGATCATTCAGGGATCTTGGAAGGAGAGTTAATGAGCCTTATTTGACTCTGGTTTGAAGATATTGTTCGTAAATTGCAAAGTGCAAGCAATTGAGAAATCTCAGCAAAAGCAGATCACAGCTTTGAGAGCAGTGATAGAAGAGTCCAGCAAAGGATTATTAGTGAAGAAGAAGTGTGGCAGAACCTGGAAGATTCCCAACTGAGGTTGGATGAAAGAAGAATAGATGTGTTCTTGAGAAGTTGCAGAGTGAAGCCTAGAGAGAGCAGAAGAGAGTGCTCAGAAGGTTCCATCAGATAAGGGACCAATACTTGCCAAAAGCCGGATTCAGAGGAAGGGATTGGTGAGGTAAGTTGCAACAAGAGAGCTTGATGTTGCAGAGGCTTAGTGTAGCTTGTGAGTGAAGAACTCATGGAGGAGAAAATGGCTACTGATAGCCATAGCAAAGATTGCAGAGGTTCTAAGAGAGGCCACAACAGAAGAGTGAGGCAAGATGCCAAAGTAGTTGGCATGAGGAGGAAACTCACTGATGAAGAGTATTGGAAAGAGATAGCTGAGATCAGTAAACAAATTTATGAACTGGAGAGGGTGATAGAGGAAAACCAGAGAAGAAGAAGGTAAAGTGGCAGAGGCCACAAATGAAGAAGGAGCAAATGACAAATTCTCAGCAGAAGGAGAAATCACTCAGGATGATTGAGTATCTGGAGAAAGACTTGAAGGCTGAAACTTCAAGTGAGACCAAGAGGTCAAAGGGCCTTACATCTAAAAATTTTTGTATTTTTGTAGGAAAGGCATGTGGGAGAGAACAAACTGCTGATGTTGTCACTAAGGAGGAAAATGGAGCAGCTAGGTGTTTTGAAAATTTCCATGCACAGTTGGAGAAAGGTTCTGCTTTCCAGCATATTGGAAGCAGAGGAGATTTAATTTATGAAGATAGCCAGAAGTTGGAGGTTGGACATCTTGGAGAGGCTGAAGAGAATACCATTGAAGAATCTCTAAAGTGTATATAAGACTTGGGACAACAAGAAGATTTGATGATCAAATCATCAAATGAGACCATGGGGTCTTATGGTTTTACAACTGACAAATTGTGTGTGAATGCAGGTATTGATGAAGACAACTCATATGATGAAACTGTGTTGAATGAAGCTAAATGTTTCCAAGTAAAGTATGATGAGTATCTTTCAGATGAAGATCAGATTGTGTTGTTGCAGTAGAAGGAATTCATTAATTCTTTGTTTAATGAAAGAGATTGCTTCAATGAAGACATGACAATTATGTCTGAAGATGATAAGGTTGATAATGACAGATTGACTTTATTGAATGGCCAGATGGAAGGTGATGGACAGATAACTGAAGCTATTACATAGATGGAAGATTAGAATTCTATTCTGACGAAGCCTGAGGAGATAGTGACAACATAAAACTTGACTTATGATAGAAAGGAGGATTGTGAAGATGTTTTCTAAGATGAGATGTCAGGATTGTGGCATAAGCTAAGAGTTCTGGAGCAGAGAACATAAACATAGAGCGAAGGTGTTTAGATTGTAAAGGAAAAGATGACTGAGGATGAGAAAGTTCATTTTTATGAACTAGAGTAGGAGACATCCTTGAAGAGGATGATGCAGAGGAGAGACTAATTGATAGTCTCAAGTATGAGAATTAGCATACTAATTTGCTGATAGAGAGGGAAATAAATTTGGGACAACATACTGAAATGCTAGCAGAGGAGAGAAAGGCACTGAGGCCTTATGGTTTTTGTTTTAACAACTATTTTGTGAATGCAGATCCTGTTGATGCTGAAGGAAAATTGACACCATTGGGAAGTCAATTAAAGGAGGAGAATTCTGTGGAAGATTTTAATCCATGGAATGGAGAATTTGAGTTGCTGGAGAGTATGCTGAATTAGCAGGATTCAATACAAGAGAGAGGACCTCAATTTCAGAGTTTGGGGTTGCAGAATATGAAGACACAATGGGATGAAGACAGTGGAGGTTTTCTGAGTCTTGGGAAAGAATTAGAACTGCAGAAAGAGGAATTGGTGATTGAGCCATCAATTGAGGCCATTAGGTCTTATAGTTTTGAAATTGACAATTTGGCTTTGTTGACAGGTATGGCAGAAAACAATCCATCTTCTGGGGTTGTTTTGAAGGATGATGAATTGTTGCAGAAGAGAGAAGGTGAGGCTATCATGCCTCATGTGAAGGGACTTTTTGTTACTAATAATGACAAGAAGGAGCTGATTTGTCTGACTAGCCAAGAGAATACTGTATGGCAGACTTTTGGGGTCGCTACAACAGTGGAGAATCAGAGTTTTACTCTGACAGAAGATGAAAATGCAGTACTTGGAAAACTTGATTTGATTTCCAGAATCAATCAAGAATATGGAGGACAATCACCAAGGATTTTCAAGGAAGAAGAAGAAGAACATGCTGAACCAAGTTTGCAGTATATTGATGATATGGTTATACAGAAGAGGTGGCTGAAATGTTTGCTGAAAACATTTAGAAAAGGGAGTGAAATGGCAGAACAACAACTTGGAGTGTTGCTGGAGGAAATGTTGGAGCAAAAAATTGAAGTGTTGCCAGAAGAGGAGGAGGAGACACAAATATTTCATAATGTTGATGTTTGTCTTATGATTGCAGGTACTGGTGGAAGGACTAAGAGATGTTTGGTCCAGGAGAAGAAAAGAAGTGATGATAGTGACTGGCAATTTAAATACCAATCCAGAGGATTGCTGAAGTCAGAGAGTGAATAAATTGTCATAGGTGACAATCAGAAAGATTTTTACTGTTGTAGACAGCAAGAGGGTATGGATGATTGGGTGGTAGCTAAGGCAGCAGTAAGAACTGAAGAAATGAGAGTTCAACAAGAAAGAATGTAGCAAGCAGAAGCAAAAGTAAGAGTTCAACACTTAAGAACTCAACAAACAGAGGTAGAAGTTCAGAAATCAGGGGGAACCAGTATCCCACAGTCAGAGGAAATTTTAGACAGGGAGATTGAATTTATAAGAAGACTGATGGTGAGAGTGTCTCAGAAGAAGGCAACAGTAAGAAAACAAAGAAGCAGCAGTAGCAAAAAGACATAGAGAGAATGTAAAGGCATAATGAGTGGAAGGATGCGGCATAAAGTATGGAAAACTGGGGGAATGCGAAAGAAGAACATTGCAACAGATGACCAGTTGCAGAACAAAGTGTGGGATCCAGGTAGACAAAGATGAAAGCACATGATTAGGAGATCATGAACCATTTTAACCTAGGGAGTCTGATGTAGGGGAATTAGGCTCAAGACAAGAATTTGTATATAAATAGACATAGGGGGGTTTATGCTTTCAATTTCCTATGTAAGCTTTCACATCTAGTGATTTTAATAAAATGTAGAGGGAATTGTAACTGCCCTCGAATGATTAGAGGGCAGGGGAGTGTGAAGAGTCAGTTCAGTTATCTAGGAATTAGGCTAAGTTTAGAACTGTAGGAGTTCAAGAACTTTTTGAGTCATCAAAGGATCTGAATCGATTCTTTGGCAGTTTTTGTATAAAAATAAGTCTCGAAGACATTAGTAGGAGACCTGCATAGGTTGCATAGAGCTGTAGGAGAGATCTGCAGAGAATAGGGTGCAGAAGGGCCAATTGATCGAAAATATGGTCAAGTGGAAGTTGTAAGTAATTTCACTGTATAAATGAGGAAATTTTTACAGTATTTCTGTGTATTTGTCGAGTGAAATTCTGTATGAGTACCTTCGGATCTCAATAAATGACTGTATGAGAAATGCGTGAATAACTCTGTGTGGAAGGCTATGTTCCAAACACAGCTGATTTCCATTCTAATCCTGTGGAAATTGAGTGCGTATGAATTGAATGCATATTAGTCCTGTGAAAAGGGTTAATATAGGTTATTTACATGCATCCAAGAAATGTCTTCTTGAATAGTAGGGTCGAATCATATCCTTGAGTAACCATATGCTCCAGGCGTATGTGAGAGGTTATGAACATTCGAGGTGAGTCTTAATTACAGTGAGAGATATTTGGTATACGAGTTGAAGCATCGAATCTGGGGATTCCATATGCGAGTTTGGTGCATCAATTATGGATGAATCGATGCTTTTAAACCTAAACATTCAATTCAGAGGTTGGTATATTTCATTTTATAGCTGAGGAGCCGAAGAACTGTTCAATTAGTGCATTAATATGTGAAGAGGCGTTCCCTGTAGAGTTGGACGCAGAGTATGGGAAAAACCATTCCGTTGAGTAGAAACCAATGGAGAGAGATGGAGATTATAAAGAAATGGCATCGGATCGAAGCCAATGGTGTGGGAGATTGTTGATGGAAGCCAGTTGTTCGAATGGGAAACTGGAGGAAAGCAGAAGCTGAGGCAATAGATGGAAATGTATGGTAGGAACGGAGTTAAGTTTGCGCGGAACCTTGAGTCCAAGAGTAGTTGGAACTCGAAAGGCAAACAATAAACGCGTTTTCCTCCCACAATACCAGTAGTATCGTGTTGTTGAGAAGTGGTAAAAGAAATCGCTAAAAAAAATGCGATGTATGTCATTGCTTGACACGTGGAGAAAGGTGGCTTCCCATTACCACTCATGTCGCATTTTTTTTAGGCATTAAGATCCAGAGGGAAAAATAACGCGAAAACTCTTGAGGATCGTTGGATCATCCGAGCCAATGCAAAACTCCATCAGTCGTTGGATGGGAAAGGTATGTTAACTGAACTGTGGGCCTGAATGTACTGTGTTAATCGCTGGCGTTAATGTTAATGGGCTTGGGGTTAAAACCTTGTGGACCTGAGATGTATTTATAGACCATGGTCATAAGTCATACAAGCCATGGTATTACAATGATAATTGGGCTCGAATACTATGTGGAAAAAGGTCGTGTTTTATAATAAGTTCAACCTTGGTTGGAGTATACATTTGGGTTATGTATTTGGAGTGGGTGCAATGCCTTGATGTTTAATTAACCAAGGTCTAAAGTATGATCATATGAAGCTCGAGGTTGAAATTGAATCGTGTTGATAAACGTTGTGGGGCCTAGGAATTTAATAATAGTTGTCATTTGGAGAGGTATATGAATGGAAGGCGGAAGTTGTGTTAATGTAATATTAAGTAGTAGGGCTGTGAGTCCCTATTACACGATTTAATCATATACCTTGATTTGATATCACCCGCGCTCCGATATGTTTGTTAGGCCTTTATGAAATGTGGGTTTTAATACAAGGCCATGTTATATGACATAAAGGCTTATAACCTTTAAAGAAGTAGGTTCCACATAGTATGTAAATTGCCAGCTTGAGATTTTATTTGGCATTAATTCTGAAGGGCGTTGTTATATGCATAGCTAAGGAAAGAAAATCTAGGTTAACTTGTTGAGGGGGGTTATAACCATAAAATAATTGTTGAATTAATATCTCAAATCTCTGATTTGAGATATTAAAACCTCTAGATTTGTTTATTTAAATTGCCAGCTCAGGAAATAGTGTGTTGTGAGTTTTCCAGATTGTGGATTTGTTTGGGGGCAAGGAATGTTGAAGGTAATTTACACACAACTTTGAGATTTAAAATGTGAATAGGTAGGGACTATGGGTTTTTCCCTACATCAAATCAATAATCCTTTTTATGATTCTTATGAGGTTTTTATTTGTTTATTCTGCCAAACCATTCCCTCGGGGATAATAATTAGCATAATATTTAAGTTTAAAACCTCTCTTGAGAGAAAATATAGTCATACTATTACCCAAAAAATAAGATGCATTATCAAACACAAGTGCGTTAGGTAAGCCAAACCTGGTAATAATGAATTGATCGATGAATTCAATGATGGCTTCATAATTAACTACCTTTAATGGAACAAATTCCACCACTTAGTAAAATAGTATGTTGCAGTGAGAATGTATTTATGCTGATTGGACGAGTTAGGAACAATCTCACCTATGATATCCAGTCCCCATTGCTCAAAAGGTTGTTCAATGTTGACCGACTGCAAGGGTAAGACTGATTTGCTTTGTCTTCCAACAACAGTTTGACATGTTTTACATTTTATCACATATGCATGAGCATATTTGAACAATGTTGGCAAATTATACCCTTCATGAAGGATTTTATGTGCGGTGGTATCTCCTCCAAAATTTCTGTTGGGCACCAAATCTGACTACCTTTCTGACCATTTTTATCATCCTTTTTGACCCCTTTTTATGTTTAATTACCTACATTTTCTATGCTAAACTTATGAGGTAAATACCCCTAACTTGTCCAATTGGAATATTTTAATTAATGAAGTAAAGTCACGAAGTCTTACCTATTTGAGGCACTAAGATATGTGCTTGACTGTAGTTTGGAGAACAGGAACCCTCACTCCAACGTTTTGCAATAGATTTGGTAACGGTCAGCTATAGGGAGATCGCGCAGCTGGAGTCACGATTCCCCGGGGCCTATTCTTGGCCCCCTGTTCTATCCTGGACATCTTCTAATTTCTTTATTAAGGTCTGTATTTCAGGCGATTCTAGGGTATAATTAGGGGAGAGTTCTTTGGGAATTGAACTAGGAGACTTGGGAGAAGATTGAACAAATTTTGATCTATAGATAGGAGATTTTGAGCGCGGACTTGAAGTTGTAGGAGATTTGGAGGGGCATCGACTCTTTTGAAGGTATTTGTTTCTAGGATTGATATTTGGTGCCATTCATAGTCTAGTGGCCCTCCTTCTAGCACCAAAAATTTTGATGCCTCGAAAATTGGTGCAACAACATCGGGGAAAACCACAGAGTCAGGAACTTAAAAACAATCCCATATCCATTTGAGATAGTGGCTCTGACTAGATTTATGGGACTAGTTTCCCAATAAAATATAATTTAGTGGACGAGTGGTATTTTAACTAATTATAACTTGGTGAATGGGAGTGACAACAAGTTTAAAGAAAATATATATACTTATCTCTATCCTGGGATGAATTATGTTTCTGTTATGTGCAATTTAAAAGATGATCTTTCAGCGAATGCAAATGAAGATTTAACAAACACTTAGAGAAATTAAAATTAATTTAAGATAATTGATTTGATTAAATAGTTAATCAAATTAATTGATTAAGTATATATCACATCTATTTCTTGCATGTATTGAATATGTATAATAAAATGGCAATCAAATATGTTTAGAAGTGAATTAATGTTGGATTGTGTTAGAAAATATAAATATAACAAAACATCATAAGGAAAATCAAATATTTCTCATTTAAAACAGAATATCAACATAAACATAAAAGTACAAAAAATATGCTAACTCTGCTCATTTGAAAAACAGTCTCTCGTCCAACCTTTTCTATTAAAAATCTTTAAGGGTAAAAAAGTGAAATTTTTTTAAAGTCTTCTTTTCAAAATTTCAGAACCCTTTCTTTAAAGACATGAAAGGGTTTATATAATAAAATAAAAAGTAAAAAATTATAAATTACATAAAGAGTTTAGGAGGTTTTAAAAAATCTCCTTAAATTAAGTGAAATAAAAAAAGAAACATATTTTGATGGGATGAATCGCTTCAGGATTGCATTGCTGTGTTTTATGCCATTCACCTTTTCATTTGAAGGATGTCGATCATAGGCTGAATCTCAGGAGGTTGGCTTGGCCCGACACACAATTTTCCTGTGTAGACCACATATGATAATGGAGGCATCATGTAAGAGGAAGTGTCGGTTAGGCAACACAACATTAGCCATTTCTATGTGGCTTGACCAAGTGACTCCAATATTTTTTCCAATCTAACTTATCCATTTTTTTGATGCTTTCTTCCTTCATCTTGGACATTTCCTACCACTATCTTATAAAATATTTTACAATAGTTGGAGAACCGGGAGGGAATTTATCAATCAGATTAACAACAATGAGATTTTGGCTAACTGTTTCAACAATGTTGTTGGCAACATCTATGGCTTTGCAAATTTCCCTTTCAACTTGTTTCAACTGTATGCCCCAATCAATAAATAAAATTTCTTTTTTAGAATCTTCAATCCTGGGAAGATTAGCCTTTCGGCCTTCAACAATATCTTTCTAGGTGACGTATTGGGATACTTTTTCATCAATTTCATCAAAGCTAATCCTCTGTTCAGCTACTCAAGTCATCGATGTATCACTCTTTTCACACAGTTCAATAATGCTAGATAATTTTTGGCAGAAAACAACTTGTTTTGGGATAACATGGTATTTAGTTCCAAAGATTCCTTCTTGAATTCATCCACTTCAGGATTATCTTTCAACTATTCAATAATTAATTACAGTTGGTGTATCGAGTATCTTTAGCACCAATTTTAGATTGGTGTTGCAACTTTAATTGATCCCAGCTCTGTTGGAGCTGTGAAACTTGTGCTTGTAATTTCTGATTAACACTTTGCTTCTCTACTAGCAATTCCTATTCGAATTGAAGGATCCTTTCATCCCTATATTTGACTAATTGTTGAACTTCAGTGGCTTTGTCAATGGTGGCAGATGCACATTCTCCTGAAAACTTAGTCAATCGTGTTAGATCTTGAGATGGATCTATTTATGAGTCCTTCCAAACTACTTCCATAGAGACATCCCCAGGAATGAGAATTTGTGATTGTTCCGTTCTCCTCCTTTTTCTCTGCCTTCTCATGACTACTTTATGCCCAGGGCTGTAAAATATATCCAAAGGTGGTATTTCCTCAATTTTCAACACAATCTCTGATGTTGGGTAAGCCGAGATAAATTCTACTTCCTCTATGTTAAATGATTTGTCAGTTGACCCAACAGTAAACAGGTTCTGACCTTTAGCATGAGGTGTTTCCATTTTTTGTTGATGATCAATGATCACCACTTCTTGGTATCCTTTCAGCTATTGATCAAAATCTTTCCAGACTTCATCTAAGTCACTTGGAAATAAAATATCTTTTGTTTGAGTTCCAGAAGACTTATCTTCTTTTGTTCCACTAAGGACTTCAATATCCTTAGGGGGTTTTTCTTTTCCCTGTTTTCTCTGTTGCTGTTCGTTCTATGAGATAGGTTGGGATACCTCTAGTATATTTAGAGGAATCCCTTCTAATCTTCTATTTTTGTATTTCTTTACCTTTGAAAGTTGCTAAGGATTGAGGCGTGATGTTGTTAATTTCTCCACTGTCAAATAAGTATCAAATATCTAAAAAAAGTCATAAAAATCATTATTTTCATGGGAAAATGGCACAATTTTAACTTGAGTTGTGAAATTGAATGCAACTTGGTTCAAGTCATATTTCATGTTAGAAATTGTAAAAAATTTCAAACATTGGATTTGATTGATTTCTAACCCTGCATGTTAGAAATTGTCTAATGCATAGACACCATAGTAATAGGAAAAGAGGGCCATGAATCTTTCTTTGCTTCTTTTAAAACCTTAGTCAATATATAAGCCACAATATGATAGGAAATTTATCTTGTGAGAATTTTATCTAGAACATATAATAGTAGGACATGTGTTCGGGCGAAGCTCCCAAAAAATTTGGCATAAGTGACAATTATTCCCCAAACCATTTTCCAATAGACGTGAAGTATGCTTGAGCTTCTTTGGATAATCTAGGGGCCTTTTCATCAAACACAACTTGAAACAATGGAAGCATAACACCATGGCAGATCTTGTAGAAATCAGTTTCATATTTTTATTCCCATATAATACTATGATAAATATGAATGGGAGTAGGGTCTTGGGTAGTCCATTTCCAACCCATGGTCGGAAAATCTGATGTGAAATACACTGCATCCATAATGTAGGCACTCATATAAAACAGGGGAAGGATTTTAGACGAAGAGGAACGATTCTTTCTATATTGAAGAATCTGGGTAATAATATTATTTGACAAAATGGTTCCCGAGTCCAAGATACAAGAGTCTGTAACAACATCCATAAGGGTAACCCATTCAACGAAGAATTTAGTGGTATTGGGTTGGCCAAAAAGTCTAGAAATCATAGCATAAATATAGCAATAGGGACCAACAAGCGAAGCAATGGAATACATACCCTTATCATCATGTTTATGCTTGTTAGGGTTGCTCCTCCATTGCTTTATTGGGTCCGATTGTAGCTTATTCTCCTTGGAGAATTGTGCTAGGAAATATTTATCATACACCTTATGAGGGTCTGGAATGTGGTACATTTTCTTCAAATCTTCGGCTTTGAATGACCCTATCACTGTACCTCTTCTTGTTGGGAAAGTTCTATCTCCAATGTTGAGGTTATCAATGTAGAAATTTATTAATACTAATAGTATTACTGGACTCTCCTGATCTAAAAAATTAATATTATGTTAAATACAACATCCTTCCACTTAATTCTTTGTGAAAATTCAATCGCCAATTGCAAACACATATGAAGCAAATCAATCGCACATAAACATAGTTGTTTAACGGGAAATCTTAAAGCTAAAAACCCCAACTATCATATATTATGTATATCAATGGATCATGTGATAATATCATACAAAGCTTAGTACATCAAGCTCTTGGTACAATCAACAATCATTACACACTGTCATGCAAAAATTTGCATATCTATGCACTAATTTCTTGCCTCCTGACAACCTGCCTCCACTGCTCAATCCTTGCTGAAGAAGACCTCTGAATGAAATCGAATTGGCCTTTCCTTTACTGCGCAATCCTCATTGGCATCTCCAATGTGTTTTATATGCATTGAATGCATCACTATAGTCACAATAGATAGTCCATCTCACCCTTTCACCTATCTCTCTAATGGGTCTCCACTGGAACTGACATGCAAGTAGTTAACTGCTGTATTTGTTCAGTTGCAAGTGAGTCTCTAGTTATGAATTAATTAAATAATTAATTCACTAAACTCTCACTAGTGTGTCTTCAGTTAGAACTAGATACAACTAGCACAACTGATTTTAACTCACTTAACTGAGTTAAACTGAATAACAACTCCCATAACTACTCTTCCAACTCTATCACAACTTTTCCAGTTCAGTTCTAACTGAGTGCTCATGCATGAGTCACCAACCACCCTAGGAATTGCATAATTCCTTCAGCCCACTGATTTTCCAAAATTTTTCACTGAAATAAAGTGCTCCAAGAGAATAAGTTGATATTTATTGTCAAATTATTATTAAGGGCTAATAATAATCGACATGCATCTATTTTTAGATTGACTATCTATAAATAGACTTTGCCCAATATTCTAAAAATAGAATCTCATTATTTTTCACATTTGACCAACCATCTACAAATAGCATCATGCAACTTATAGAATATGCTCACCATGTCTAAAAATAGACATACACCTAAAAAGAGCCTACAGGCCCCACTTAGTGAAGGTGCTTAATTTTCACTAAGCTCATCATCTTGTTGAATCTCAACACTCCCTCTCAACAAGATAGGGATTATCCTTCACCCATATCTTTCTTCTATGGTATTCGAATTTTCTCCTGCTGAGCGCCTTCGTCAGAATATCTGCATCCTGATCTTCCGTAGGAATTTATTGAAGCAACATGATATTCCGCTGCACACAATCTCTGATATGATGATACCGGATATCTATATGTTTAGATCTATCATGAAACACATGATTAATTGAGAGTTTAATGCAACTCTGATTATCACAATGTATCATTGTAGGATCTAAATGAGAACTGAACAAACCGTCCAGGATCTTCCTCATCCAGATAGCCTCACATGTAGCTTGACTTGCTGCCATGTATTCTACTTTCGCTGAACTGAGTGCCACGGATCTTTGTTTCCTACTGTACAAGAAACTGTTGTAGATTCGATACTGAAAACCCCTCCTGATGTGCTCTTTCTATCCATTGGGTTGCCTGCCCAATTTTCATCCATGAAGCCATGCAACTTCACCTCATCCATCTATCTGTACCATAATCCATACCTAGATGTTCCCCTGAGATACCTCTGGACATGCTTGCCTACCTTCCAAAAGAGCTTGGTAGGCTTAACCATCGCTGGACTAAGCTGGTTCACCTCATGGCATATGTACAGTCTTGTATTAACTAAATACATGAGCGAACCCACCAACTGTCGATAAATAGTGGCATCCACTACCTCTGCCGATGTAGCATCCTCTTTCCTCCAATTTCCTGGAAGAGGAGTATCCATGGGCTTGCAATCCTCCATGTGAAACTTACCAAGTATCTCCCGAGCATACTTGCATTAAGACACAAATAGTTCACCTTCTCGCTGCCGTATTTCCAATCCAAGGAAATAATGAAGGAGGCCCAAATCCTTCATCTCAAACTCCTTTGCAAGATTTGCCTTGCATGAGTGTATCAACTACTCATCACCTGTTAGTATTAAATCATCAACATAAAGAACAATTATTAAAAGCTTACCCTCCATCACAATTTGGTATAGGTTTTCATCCGCCTCACTCTTGGTGAAGCCACGTCCAGTGAAATAGCTATTGATCTGTGTGTACCAAGAACAGGGTGCTTGCTTCAGCCCATACAACATTATTTTGAGTCTGTACACATGTGAATCGATGTTGAAGATCTCAAATCCTTCAGGCTGCTCAATGTACACTTCTTCCTCAATGATCCCATTAAGGAATACAATCTTCACATTCATCTAATGAATGTGCCAACCCATCTGCGCTGAGAGAGCAAGGATGGTCCTTATGGAAGAATACCCTGTGACAGGTGCAAAGGTTTCTTCATAATCAATCTCCTCAATCTGTGAGAAGCCCTAGGCAACAAATATTTCCTTAAACTTCTTGACACTCCCATTAACATCTTGCTTTACCTTGTAGATCCATCTTGAACCTACCAATGATTTACCCATCGGCCTTGGAACAATCTCCCAAGCATTTTTTCCGACTATGGAGTCATACTTCTCCACCATGGCATCTACCCATGTGGGCTTCTATGTTGCTTCTTCAAAAAAAGATGGCCCTGTCATGATACACTTGCTCATAAGATCCATGTATCCAATAAATTGGTCAGGTGACTGTCTCTGTCTGTGCTGTGATGTAGGGACTCCTACATTCTCTGCCGCATCAAGCTTCAGTCTCTTAGCTTCTGTGGTATGCTTTCTGCCTGTTCTGATGTTTGGTTCTGCATGAGTGGACTCCTTCACACCATGAATCTCCTCTTGTGGCTGATCCACATCTAGAGGCTCATCTTTGGGAACGAGTTTCTCCTCCTTTGCATGCAAGTGTAGCTCCCTCTCAAGAAACAACTTCATGGCTTTCACCTCATTGAATTTTATATCCTGTCGCACCACAATCATCCAACTATTTGGCAAATACACACGATAATTATGGGGTGTTTCTATGTACCCCACAAATATCCCAACTCCTGCAGTCGGCTCCAGCTTCTCCCTGGCGTCCTTCGTCACATGAATGTAAACATATGAGCCAAAAATCTTCAGATGAGAAATATCAGGCTTCTTACCAGTAAAATTTTCTTCAGGTTTACTCATGCCAAGTACTCTATGAGGACAAATTTTTTTCACATAAACTATAGTGTTGCATGCTTCCGCCCACAAGTACATCAGTAGGCCCTGGTCATGCACCATAGCTCATGAAACACCCAAGATCGTTTTGTTATTCCTCTCCGTGACCCTATTATTCTATGGGTTATGAGGCGTTATGAGTTCTCTTTGAATTCCTTCTTTGCTACAGAAGTCTTTGAATTCTTTCGAGATATATTCAACACCATTATCGCTCTGCAGAGCCTTCACTTGCTTCCCCGACTCCTTCTCCACTAATGCTTTAAACTCACATAACTTTGAGAATGTTTCGCTCTTCTTCTGCATGAAGAATATCCAACATCTACGAGAATAGTCATAAAAAAATATAACATAATACCTATGTTTTTCTATTGAAGCAATCAAGAAAGGTCCACACACGTCTGTGTGAATTCTCTCCAGGATCACCGAAGCACGGTTCTCCTTCTCATGAAAGGTGGTCTTCAAAAACTTACCCATAGTACATCCCTTTCACTGATATGACTGTGTAAGAGTACCCTTGGGAAGTCTAGTATAAATCTACTGCAAAATATTCAAGGCACCATGGTGAAGATGGCCCAATCCCTTGTGCCATAATTCACCCTCATCTCGGCTCACCACTTCTTCTACTTTTCCCATCATTGCAGCACATCCATCTAGCTCCATCTTGCAGATATTATTAACTCGAATCCCTATCCTCTTGGTTTGACCCATTGTTTTATGTCATAGGAAAGCTTTTCCCTCGCTGAAAACAAGGTCATAACCTCTGTCCTCCAACATTGCGACCGAGACGAAGTTCTTCTTCAGACCTGGAACATGCATAACATCTTTCAACATAAATGGTTTACCTGACTCCCTCTCAAAGGTAATGGTTCCAATTCCGGTCGCACTGTATCTACCATCGTCGCCCATCTATATGCATTTGGAGATCCTTCTCCTCCAAGTCACTAAACAACTCCTTGGCTCTCGTAACATGGAAGGAAGCACCACTATCAAGATACCACACTGATCTCATTGTGCTTGAAACCAAGCATGCGATCAAAGAGGAATCAAGATCAAATTGTGAGGCTAACACCTCACCCGCTACAGCTCCAACAACCTTTTTGTTCTTATTTTTTTGTGGGTAGTTAGTGGCGAGGTGCCCATGTTCGTGACAGTGAAAATACTTCACTTTGGACAAATCCAGATTCTTTCCTTTAGCCTCAGAATTTAGATGGGATTTATTCCCATTCCCTTGCTTTGGAAGCCAAAGCACAATTCTCTTAATCATCATTATTCTATGAAGAGCCATCCCTCGTATTCCTCCTTATCTCCTCCTGCAGAAGGTTCGACCAAAGTCGCTCCCAATCCGGCAGTTTCTCCCGTCCATTGACAGAGTCTTCGTAGCTATGCCAACTCTTCGGAAGCCCAAGGAGAGCCAAGCTCACCAAGTCATCATCCACAATTGTAATTTCCACACTCCCCAGCTCATACCTACATTGGAGAAACTTCGTGAAATATTTTGGAATACTGTCGCCCTTCTCCATTTTGATTTTTTTAGCTTATCTTTCAACGCCAACTTCCTATGGTCACTGCTGCTTTGGAAAATATCTGTCAATGCCTTCCACATTGAAAATGGAGTGGATTTCCCATGAAGGATTTAAATAATATGGTCTTTCACACCTTCCAAAAAAATTCTTATTGTCTTCGCTACCTTCTTTTTCCATGCGTTAAGTAATGGAGCATCACTAAAAGTAGGCTTAGGAACATCGCTATCGATGAACTCCTTCAGTCCATTATCTTCAAGCACCGCCTCCATCCTGTCCTTCTAAGCTATGTAGTTCGAGCTACCCTTAAGGGCATACTCCAAATGCAACCCATTGAAAGCCATTTCAATGAATACTAACCTGTCACACCAAGAAATTTCTGCAACAAATTCATATTGTCCACTAGCACAAAACTCAACACCGCTTCACTATTGCAATCTCCAGTGATTAACACTACTTCGATACCATGTAGAAATTTATTAATACTAATAGTATTACTAGACTCTCCTGATATAATAAATTAATCTTATGTTCAATACATAATCCTTCCACTTAATTCTTTGCGGAAATTCAATCGCCAATTTCAAACACATATGAAGCAAATAAATCACTCATAAACACAGTTGTTTAACGGGAAAGCTTAAAGATAAAAACCTAAACTATAATATATTATGTATATCAATGGATCATGTAATAATCTCATACAAAGCTTAGTACATCAAGCTCTCAGTACAATCAACAATCATTACACACTGTCATGCAAAAATTTGCATATCTATGCACCAATTTCTTGCCTCCTGACAACTTGCCTCCATTGTGCAATCCCTACTGAAGAAGACCTCTGAATGAATTTGAATTGGCCTTGCCTTGACTGCACAATCTTCATTGGCATCTCCAATGTGTGTCAGATGCATTGAATGCATCACTATAGTCACAACAGATATTCCATCTCACCCTTTCACCTATCTCTCCACTGGGTCTCCACCGGAATTGACATGCAAGTAGTTAACTGCTATATTTGTTCAGTCGCAAGTGAGTCTCTAGTTATGAATTATTTAAATAATTAATTCAGTAAACTCTCACTAGTGTATCTTCAGTTAGAACTAGATACAACTAGCACAACTGAGTTTAACTCACTTAACTGAGTTAAACTGAATAGCAACTCCCATAACTACTCTTCCAACTCTGTCACAACTTTGCCACTTCAGTTCTAACTGAGTCCTCCATGCATGACTCACCAACCACCCTAGGAATTGCGTAATTCCTTCAACCCACTGATTTACCAAATTTGTTCACTAAAATAAAGTGCTCCAAGAGAATAAGTTGATATGTATTGCCAGATTATTATTAAGGGCTAATAATAATCGACATGTATCTATTTTTAGGTTGAAGATCTATAAATAGACTTCGCCCAATATTCTAAAAATAGAATCTCATCTATTTTTCACATTTGACCAACCATATACAAATAGCATCCTACAACTTATAGAATATGCTCACCATGTCTAAAAATAGACATACACCTAAAAATAGCCTGCTAGCCTCACTTAGTGAAGGTGCTTAATTTTCACTAAGCTCATCATCTTGTTGAATATCAACAGTCAATAATCCATTTTACCATATTTGTATGTGGTAAAATCTTGGGGTGTGTAGCAATTCGGTGCAAAAACGAGTTGGCGACGTCTGCTATACTAGCTTCTGAAGAATCAGAAGCGTCTGCAGTAGCTATTCTCTCAACCTTGTGGGGTTTCCCATCTTCAAATAATTTGTACGTTGCTTCCCAATAAGTAGAAGCACTCTCTGATGTGCATGTTGTATCTGTGAATAAGGGTGGCATCTATGTTACTTCACTAGCAGAAGCTACAGGATTAGGGGGAGCCATGGGTTTTTTGGACTTCTTTGCAGCCTTAGACATTTTTGAGGAATTCCATTTGTTTGGACTTTCCTGTGAAATAATAAGAATAATAAGTAAAAAGGAGCCATCTTGTCACAATAGAAGAGTAGTGTAACAATAATGAAAATAATGGCAAAATAAAACTTGGCACACAGATAATCTAAAGATTTAATTTTCTTGCAGCCAAAGCATATTTGGGGGCTCGAGCTCTTAAAACCGTTAAGTTATGGAATTAGTGGAAAGTGTGGGTTCATGTGCCTGATTAGACATTTAAGCATTTAAATAAGATGTTTTCGCATCATAGATCCATTTGTGTGTAAACTTCTTAAAATTCCGAACACCCACTTCTTTTCGATTGTGATCAATTCCTTTCACGCTTATAACTCTGTTTAAGTCAAAATATTAAAGTTTTTTAAAGGCTTCAAACGTTAGCGAGGGAAAAGGAAAGTGTGAAATTTACAATGCGATATTGCAATTGCAATTTCGGTGAAATTGGATGGTGGGCAGAAGTGGCTATTAGCAAAAGTGCGATGCGATGGAGTGCATCACATCGGGGAAATGAAAACGGGGGGCAGATTGAATGTTGGCATGATGGAAATGCAATTTGCATTTTGCGATTGGTTACGTGGTAGTGGCGGGTCCCACAGTTTGGTTTTCATGAAATATCGTTTGGGTGGAAGCATTTTCCTTTATTAAAGCCTTTTATTGATTTTTCATCACAAATCATTTGGAGTGGCTTTAAAGGTCATATGTTGTCAATGCGATTTTGCGATTGTGGTCTGCAAGCATGTTTCTTTTGAATTTTTTGCCTAAGTTCCCTTTAGATAAAAAGGTGTCGCTTAGCCCATTTAACTCTTATTTATATTTGAATTAATCACTTAAGGGTTTTATTCATTCTAGTATAATTTTTTTAAAAGGGTCTCCATTACTTTTTCTAGGGAAAATATTCTAAAATAATGGGGTGTTGAATAACACAACACTAGTATACCATAACAACCTGACAGATACCTCTTAAAGAGGAATATTATCTTAATTATAATAGATATCTTTCACTTCTTCTTTCTTAGGATTCTTTGAATTTGGTTCTTCTATTTTTTCGATGATATGGGCTTCTTCCTTTTTGTCCTTATTAGATTTGGGACAATATTTCCATAGCATCGTATCTTATCCATGTTTCATATTTTCTTCTTCAGGACCAAACTTACCGAATATTCCCTTTCTCCTTAATATGGCAGAATAGGCTTGATTCTCTTTATTTGATCTTATATCCACTTTAGCTTTTAACCTTGTCTCTTTTAATTCTCATGGAGACCATAGATTCTGGAATAGTTTTGCTTCTTCTTTTTCATAAATTCTCGAAGTGAAATTTTCCCATTCCTTTGGCAAATAATTTAGCACCACTGTAGTTATTACTCTATCAAACATTTCTTCTCCCAACTCGTGCAATTGATCTTGTATTTCAAAAATATTCATGAAGTTATTTCCTCATCTCTAGACATCTCCAATGTGTATAGTTCTTGTTTTAGAGATATTACTTCCCTTGCAGTACTTACCGAGAATAGCTCCATCAATTTATCATATATTTATTTTAAAGATTATATTTTGATACCTAGGGAATGAGAGAGTCCTTTATGGATTCTATAAGAATCCTTTGGACCCTTATGTCTCCCTTCTTGTATTTGGAATGACTTCATTGTCCTTTTTCTTCCATGAAAGAAAGTTTGAAACCCTAACTAGTTTGTTGCTCTCTTTTCAAAAAGACATTTTGATAGATTCATATGAAGTCATAAAAATATTTAATTGAGTAGATGCTTTTCTTCTTCTTCCTTGTTGATTATGATGTAGATAGAAGCTCCTTCTTAGATTGACTCTTTCAAGAGTGGTGTAAAGCGGTAGGTCACCTTGGATCCTTAATGATGATGATGACTTCAACAAGGTGGCTTGATGATGTCTCCAACCGTGTTGATTTTACTTCAACACCAAATATTTTTTGATGGTGTTGCTTCTACACGGCATCCTTCTTGACGTATAGGTCCTTGATCTTCTTAAGATGGATTTTCCAAAACAAACTACCTCTTTAGAATTGAAGGTTGACTCTTGAATGTGGATCTCTAACTTTTGCTTTATAGACAACTTATTCTTGATCTCATGGTACTTGAGTGTCTTCTTTCCAAACAACCCTTTCTTGTGTTCAACACCTTAGCTCTAAAACCATGTTAATTTTGATAGGGCATAGTTTAATTCAATTCTCTTACTTGATAAATTCTTGTGTTGTGCTTTTTCATGCTTCTATTACTTATATATTGTCTTCATTAGCTTATTATGTTTTTCCATCACGTCAATTATCAAAACACAAGAGACACTAAGTTTTGGCTCTTCAAGCCAAGGCCAATACCTCTCCCTCTTGGAGAGGAAAACCCAAAACAATTTTTCTTATAGATCTTCCATTGACAAGTACCATGATCATGACATCGACTCTTGACATCAACATGCTTCCAAGACCTTGTCACTGCTCTTCTAGGCTCCTTATGATAATATTATCTTTCTACACTAATTTGCACCAGGATTAGGGAAGCTCAGTCCCTAGCCCTAAACAATGTGCTTCTTCCTTGTCTTCCTTTGATCTAGCCTTGGCCTATAGAGACTCCTTCTTAGCTTTATTCCTGCACCTATTTATATTCAAATCTGATATTATTTGCATGCTATAGTAGCTCTTATTTTCATTGTAGTCAACTTCACCCTCTTTCCAAGATATACCAGTTATACATGTTGCTCCAACATAGAGATATTATATCTCTCCTTTTCGTCTAACAACAAACCACTTATTTTATATAAATATTCTTCTTACAACACTGTAATACACACTCTCTTTCCTATGCAGACTAGTCACCAATATTTCCACCAAAATAAAACCTTCCCCACTTATTTCAGACTTTGTCTTCGTTGTTCATCCATAGAAGTTCTCTGAAAATCACAGATCCAAACTTGTCTTCCTGCAATCTAGTCCAAAAAACTCAAAGTGATGCAGAATATACTTTTTTTCTTTTGTACGAATTATACTAGGGTATTTATAGTGGTTTGACCCTATAAATTAGTTGACATGTGTTACTGACCGTTGTGACTTATTTTGAGCTGACTTGAGTGTGCATCCTTTGTATTGAGGCCGACTTCAACAAGTAGAATATGTATCATCTTTAGGCTGACTTGTGGAGCATATTTGACATGGTATTGGAGGCATATATTTACATCAATGAATTATCTTTGCAAGTGTAACACCACTTCATATGCATGACTCTAAATTATAAATTTATGTCAAGATGAAAAATCTTTAAAGGCATCAAGAAGAAGTCTTTGACCTACAATAAAAACTCCTTGCTCATGAAACCCATGAAGCAAGTATTTACAAAATATATTTTATTATCTTTGTCTTCATTATATAAATTCATAATTACTAGTCATTATGAAGGTCGAACCTAGTTACACTTTCCAACAAATAATATAACACCTGAACAACCGTCACTTTACTATTTAGCCAAAACTTTTGAATGCAATTAAAAAATATAAGCATAAAAATTATATCTTTATTTCCGCGATATTGTTTGATTTACCTCTGTAAAGAAAGTGTAGGCATTTTTAGGCAAATTGGGAGGCTACTTCTTTATATTGAAACTTTATAAAATAAGTAATTTCATTATAGAAAATTTCTCGAAGGAAAAATACTTCCAAAAACGTGTGATGTAAAGAACGTATTGAAGTTTCGTTATGTATATGTTATATCAAAAATATTGGTTCATTGCATTTAGTTATACTATCGTAGAAGACTTCAAATTGTTGCAATTGGGAAAAAGACTTCAAAATTAAAATCCAATAAGATGCCAAATAATATTTATTTATTTATTTTAATTAAGAAAACATTACTTAGATTATCCAATATTCCACATTAGAAATTAGGAAGGTTGAGTTAATAACCACTATATGAGTAAATTATTCATTGTTATAATTACTAACATTTAGACAATACTAGTAAAATATTCGAACATATAATATATTAAGACAAACTCCCATATATCTCCTTCTTATTTCTTTCCTGAAGGCTTCAACGACTATTACAATCGTCCTTTCGACTTTTTATTACAATTTGCACAAGTCAATACTTTTTAACTTAAGCTTTCAATTGCCCATACTTTGTTCTCTGAATCAAATGGTTGTGGTATTGTTTGGCCTATTTTCGAGGCAATTTTACTCATGAAGCCATTCATTATGTTTCAAGGTATGGATTTGCAAGGACTTTCCAAACTTTAAATGTTAAAGATTTAATATATTTAGCATTAGTTCTTTAAAATTTAATAAACCTCTTTTTGAGTTAGGCTATTCGTTTGCTTGATATTAAAAAAACCATTAGTGATACATGGATGGTTGAAGCTTGATTTTGTTCTGGTTGGAGGACTGATGCAACTCTATATGTCGTTTGTTTTCCTTTTTCTCTCATAGGTTTACTTTTCCACAATCCAAAAAATTCCTTTCTTACTGACATATCAGGTTGAGAAATGCACAAATACTTTTTCTCTGACCTCTATGAATTGGTTGGCATCTCTCTGCTCTAATTTAATCTTGGTCTTCATTGAATTTTGATAAACTAAGGCTAGAGTGACATCTTGTTTTGGTTCTTGTAATAATTTCCATATAAAACTCATTCATAAAGGTACATGTTTTCCCCCCAATCGGGGTGCATATTGGCTCTACGACATTTCCATCATAATTAATGGTGGATGCCTTGAAGGACATTCCCACCACCTTTCACATGCATGGTAAGGCTGGCAGGGCCGCCTCTTGCATGCAACAGGGAGATAAGATGGTGGGTGACGGTAGAAGAAGGCATTCAAGGATTGAACAAATACTAGTTTTCATGTTAAGCTTCGGTGGTGGCAAAGTGGAGATAATTGTACACTGCAAAGGTGGGAGGCAGACACTAGTGAACCTTCAACACTCAGCAACGCTAGTTAATTGGTATGTTGTTTGTTATCCCATCCTTTTCACCATGATAGTCTCTGGTGTAAGCGAATTTGATCAGATTGATTGGCAGTCGAGAGGGTCTGTGGGTGTTGGTTCTGTCCCAACCATGAAGGCATCTACCTGTAGGAGGAACTATGGAAATTGGGCCAATAGTGTCTTTGCGTCTGTCTAGTATGGCTCGTGGCTTCTAATCCTAAGTGTGGTCATTCCCTCAGCTCATATGCGACATTTGGTGAACCTCGTTAGCCCCTGGGATAATTCTAGGGGGTTTGGGGCTTTTGATTCTTGGATGGATGAGTTGGGTTGGGGCAAGACACCTTTGTCAATGTCTATGCTGGTGGTGAGGGGTCTAGATGCAATTGAGTTTCCTCGGACTAGGCCCTGTGGGAGCAATATGGGTGACCCTCCCTATGCAAGTCAATTGGTGTTGTCTTTGAGTTTTAACCAAAATGGGTCTGATGCTTGGAAACCTTCTCGGGTCGGCGTTGAGGGTTTGAATAGTAGTGGTTTGTCTGAGCCTCGAGAGGAGGAACCCCTGTTTGTTTCGAGGATCTACATTGGGATAAATAGAAGATAAAATTGATTGGAATTTCCCATGACATTCTGCTGAAGTTGAGTGTGTGTAACCACGTCAAAAGTCACGACGCTTGACAGCCTTGTGGGATATGATCTGCTTATTTTCATGCTATGTGTTGGTTTTGTGTTTGAAAGAAAGACCCCTTGCCCAATTCGGGGGACAATGTTAACTATTTTTGCGATGAATGGAAGGTTAGAATGGCCCCTGATTTGGAATTATGCGCCTATGTTGATCCTTGGACAAGTAAGCAGATTTGAAACATGGCCCGAAAGTTGACCTGCCTATGGCTCAGGCTTCCTCCGATGAAATCTCATCCACAGAACACTCCCCCAACCTGTGAGAAAGTCGACATGGTTCATCCCAAGAGCCTTGCTCAGAGGGGATGTGGTAGGAAAAACAAAGGAAAGGGAGACGAGGGGATACCTAGTTCATCCTCAGGCAATTTGAGAGGTAGAAGACCCACTGTGAGCCTAATTAATGATGATGCAAAGGCATATCATGAGAAAACAACTGAAGATATAAGGAAACTGATAGAAAAATGGGAGGTAGACTTAAACCGCCAAGCAGGCTCAATGGAGATAGAAGCATATGACTGGAGGGCCTTAATGCCCAACCGAGGGCAAACTCATGACCATGTAACACAGTTTAAACATACACTCTTTCTTTATTGGTCCATGAAAGTAATTCTGGGTAAGGCCCTAGAGAAGATATCCATGAGGTTTGCCACAATAATACACTTCCCGGACTACAGAAAGAATTTGAGAAAATCCAGTTCTAGATGTAGAAGATGGATGGGTGAATCTTACGCATCGAAAACCACCTCCCATGCATCCTTACTCCAATGAAACGCCCGGGAAATATTACCCAAGACCCGACACTGATGGAATCTACCTCAGCTGAGGAAGCATATTAGTAATTATGAAGTTTCATGATGTAGTGTTTCGTGTCCAATGTTTACATGCAGATAAATTTTAATTTTCCATGTATAGTCAGTTATGCCAATAGGAAAGTAGATGATAGGATATGTATAGACATATAGTTATATATATATATATTGGTTAGAAATACTCAGGAATTATTGTTTTTGGAGGGCATACCATGCCGTTAGGTGGCCAACAGACTTGGTTTCCTGCACAAGGAAAGTTGAGACCACCTAACAATATTCATCTCATTGTTACTTGCTATTAAAATTAATGAAATTGGAGGTAATACAAATCTTACAAAAAAAATGGTACATGTTTTTATTACATAGGTTGTTGCTTCTCATGGGAACTACTATAGGGGAAACTTATAGCAAACAATATTTATTATGAGTTTTTGTAAAATTATGCAAAAAAATTAGTAACTTCTTTTCTCTAGCAGAATTATAATATGATTCTTATGGTGATTAAATGTTATTTTAGTTCTTCAAATGAATAAATTATTTATTTGGAATATTTGTTGTAGGGCATGATTCATTCTATGTGTTGTATCATGACTATATGATATACATGTCTGTTCTAAATACTCTTTATTATTGTAATATTCTTTACAAGAAAAATAATAGTCTGTATACCTATAAAAATTTTGAGTTGGATTAAATCTTGTTATTAATAGTATTGTAGTCATTCTTCCCATGCTCAATAGAAGCATGCACACTAAGAAAGAAACTAATGCAAAGAAAATCTCAATAGATGGGTAAACATCCTACCCCAAGAGCCTTATCCTATTAAGGAGTTGAATTCATGATTCTCCATAAAAGAAATAAATCTCAATTAATTTGGGTAACATACATTTACTTTTGATATTACAAGTTGTGGGGTTGCACCCTAATAGATCTCCAATAAATGCCTAATTAAAATGAACATTTGAGGATGCTGAGCAAAAATATTACCAAATGAACATGTCCCTTGATGTTATTGGCAAGGACAATAATACACTAATTATCTTGCATCTCATGCTTGTGATGCTTCCCCACATACTTAGAGTCCATGCACACTACCTTCATTGATGTTCATGGTGGTTCAAATTCCCACCATATCCCAAGTTACAATATGGATATGAAATCTTTTTTTGAGTGATTAAAATCGGGAACTTAAACAAATCTATCAATAATAAAGTCAACTAATCTCACTACTCAACTCCCTAAAAAAATAACTCCCCCCACCTTTCTTATATTATAGGGACTAGACCTACATTGCAAAAAGGAATGGAACATTCTCTAAATAGTTTTCTTGTAGATCATGTGCTAACACAAGTTAGCCTTTCAAAAAATCCCTCTAATGGAAACTTGACACAAAAAATATTCATCATTTCTATATTTTATTTGTGAGAAGGTTTTTTTTGTGTGAGGTATCATACTTGGTTGAGATCTCTTCCTTCACTGGGAGAGTCTACACCCATATGCAAGGATATGAACTACATCAAACTTGGGGAGAAAGATATTGACAAATATTGATGCAAATAAAAAACATTTTAGCTGGTGAATGATACAATATATACATCAATGAGATCCCTACAATCCTTGAGGAACAAGAAGAATATATTTTTCTCAACCACTTGAAAATCATGGATTTCTTGTTGCAGAATCAATCCTTGACAACATTAAGATCCAATATTTCAAGTTCTCTTGACCTCCAATAACAACATAATAACTTTATGGAAAACTGAGTGTTTGAAATTCCATGCATGTTATTCATAAAGAACGACCAAAAGTCTCTCTTCGATTTCAAATTTGGTGGATGATTTCCATTCCTTCCCCAAGGATCTGTTAAAGATGTAAACCCACCCAAAAAATAAGCAGTGGCTCAATTGAATTTCAACTTTTAAGTGACATAAAGGGTAGGCATTTCGGGCCAAGAAAGAATATAAGGTGTTTGTGGACATTCCTAAGGTAATTCTACAAACAAATGTTTGTGAGTTGAATAAATTCCATCCCAATTAAATTTGGTCAAGCACATCGATACCTTATGAATCCTTACCACTGATAACAATACCAATTGTAACATGATGTACACTTCCTTTTTTTATGTTGATGGTGCTGGATAATCCACCAACACTAGAGTGTCTCCCTGGTATGAAGTCCCAATTAGAATTTACACTGTTTGGGATAGGAGCCCCATTGCCTGACAACCACCATTTGTGTGTTTTTCTCTTGGATATCGAATTTAGAGAGTTGAATGTGAGACAAAATGTAATATATTAAAAAGAATGAGGACGAGATCTCCTCTCCATTGATAGATTGCGGAACATGATATAATAACACAAGAATAACATAGTGAGGAAGAGCATGCCTTAAGAAAGATACATATAGCTCAAACTAACTAAGAAACACACAACGATAAAGTGCTAGAAACTACAAATTACTTCGCCATCAATTACTAACACAACATTGAATGAAGAGAAAAATATTCAAAGCCAATGCACAAGCTGCATGAAACGAATTAGTTCATAAACATGTGACCAATGTGTAAACACACATGCATACATAATGGGAATACCAGATAGTTAATATAACCAACAGAGGAATACATGGGAATCAATGCATGAATTGAAAATCTTCTCGTTAATACTACCACCCATTCAAATACATGTACAAAAAGCTCATCAAAACCCAATAATGGGATTTGAGCATTTCATATCATCTCCAAAACATAACACTAACCTCACAATTCCTCCATGTATAATTTACTAAGATTAAATTATTTCAACTCCTCAAGCACAAAACAACAATCTAATTACTAGTCTATCTTAAGTGCTCAAAGTCCCTTTACTTGAGCCATGAGAGCATATTAATAATATATGAGATGAATATTCACATACCTATGGAATTTAGACTTCCACCACGACTCTTGAGCTTCTAAGTGACCCTTATACATCCATGTGACCTTTGATATTCCCTCTTAGCCTTTTCCATGGTTTCAGTATTTGTCATTACTGAAAAAATAATACATTTATAGAATAATAAGATAAAGTGTATTAAGCTTTGACACAATATCATGTACAAAATATATCGGTCCTCAAGTACTTTTTTTATGTCCTCGTAACACCATAGAGTCACCTTCGTGTTGGTTGGATCATTCAATAGTTGTCGGTGATGGAGATCATGTATTCATGAAGTGTTTAAAATAAATGACCAACAACTACCTTGCAACTCCAACCATGACAATACACAACCACTAATTAGGACACAAGATAAACTCTTCTTTATAAAAATACAATAAATTATTATCATAAATGATTTAATTTACACAATTAGTATTAAGAGGTCAACAATATTCCACATCCCTAAATTTTCGTCACATGTGTATATATATACATATCAAAGCATTGCTTGCATTGCCTTCCCAACACATGATTTTAATATTGTCTTCATCATGTTATATTCACGTAGCCTGTTCACATGGTATTTGACTTACCCTTTCACTGCATCCGTTGGTCACATGTATATGTTCTTATGACCTTTTAATGCATGTTTTATTGCCTTCAACGTATTCAACATATATGCCTTGTCATGGTATGCATCTCTTTTGGAACCTTTTCATGGAATTATGGTGGCATTTTGATCTACATCATTGAATAGATTAACCTCCAATGAAAAATGCAATATCCCTTTTGCACGCATTGTATATCTTCCCTCCAATGCGATACTTGCAAGCATATCGTTCGATGCCATGTAATATCTCATTTCAAAATTTTACTTTAATACTATTACGATTATCTGCGATTGTGCTTGAATAACAACGAATGTATTAGAAATAAGAAGATAAATGAAAGTGTTGTATCTCAGCTTGAAACAGAATCCATTTCAGGATATCACACCAGATTATTGTCTGCCATGGATATTGAAAGAAATCAATTGAAGTTATCTTTTCTCATCCTTCTGCTCTAACTATTTCATCTTCAATAGGTTTTAAGACTGTTAATTTAACTGTGGATGCAAGAGAAATTTCATTGCCTGACAAAATCAATTTGCACATGAAAAATAGAGAATTGATTTACAATGATCTAAGTAAAACATCTTTGGCTGTCAGTAAGGAAGAATATTTATCGGGAAAGGTTTTAAATCAGTTGAAGTTGGAGAAAGAAAATTCCAGAGCTTTACTCACTGAGAGTGAAGAGTAAAGAATTTGATTGTCAAAATTGGTGTTAATCCTGAAGATAAAACTGCTGTACAAAAAATCTTGTAATCGACAAAAACTAAAATTCAAGTGCTAAGGAAGAAGTTGGAATTACCTTCCGTGGAACATGTCATGGCCTCAGAGGTATCCCAAGTGGAGAAAGAAAATTAAATTTTGACAAATGAACTTCTACAATGAAGTAGCTGCCCTTAAAGAAATGAATTCTAGCCTGTAGCAGAAGTTAGATACACATGTATGTACTATTTTGGTACAACCATATTCTGATGATGCAACTGACAAATTGAACAGGGTAATAACTGAATTGAATATATCATAGGATGAAATGAAAAAAATTCAAAGGAACCCATATGATACAATGGAGCTTCTAAAGGTAAAATAAAGAGAGTTGACCATGGCCAAGGATACTGCATCAAAATATCAAAATGATTACCATAATGCTTGCAATGAGATTAAATAACTGAAGGAAAAAGTAAAGGGAAATTTGTCTCTTATACAGGCGAGGGAAATTATTTGGAAGGACATCATTCACACAATGAGAAATATTTGGGAATTTATGTTGATTTTAGCAGAGGAGAAGACTATTATCAGAGACTTGGAGGGCATCATTACTACCAGAAAACACAAAATCTGACAATGTGCACAACTAGAAAAGAAGATAATTGATTTTCTTAATTTCAAGTCATCACAAGAATTAAGAGATTAAAAAATTTAAGACAAAACAAATTTAATGATGGAGATAAATAAAATGGTGCTGAAGAATTTATATAGAAAAACAACCTAGACAAAGCTTGGAGAAATTAAAGAGGTTGTTTTTAAAATTCAACACCAACTTTGATAAAAGAAGAAGGCCATGATTTCCCTCATGCTGGAATCAGTAAGGAAATATGATTCTCTGGGAAGCTTATGAAACATTATTGGTAGACACTAAGAGTAATATTGGCACCCATCATGAAAAAATAATAGTTCTGAAAGGGGAAAAAATTGTTAATTATCTTCACAGAGATTTTCAGTTGTTATGGTTGATTAAGAATTTTTTTACTAAGAAACCAACTGACATCTGAATTACTAATTTTAGAATGGCTCACACAAGATTTATAAAGTGTCCAAGCTCATATTTGACAGTGTGGAAGAAATGCAGAGATTGGATGTCTCCTACAACAACATCAACAGAACATGGACCCTCTATAAGTGAGCCTGCACAAGAGTCATAAGTTACTCAATGAGAAAATGCCACCTGTTTATTTTTATGAAATATTTAAAATTTTTTATTTGTAATAATAATATGATTTTGTTTTTAGTTTCATCATAGATAAAGTCCTTTGAAGGACCGAATAGGAAAAATTAGTTTCCAGGTAGTTAGTAGTTTTTGACAGTTAAGAATTTTCATAACTATTACTATTGTAATGATCATACAAAAGAAATTTTGGAGAACTATGGAGGGTTCCAAATTTTTTACATTCAGAAGGCAAATAATTTTTCTATGTAATGCTTTTTCATCTTCTTGGAGATTTAAATAAAGTTTTTTCAAGGTGATTCCGAATAGATATTTGAATGTGATATACATTCTTTTTTCTATGTAAGTCATTTAATGTTTGTCTTCAATGGGAAAGAGTAACGAATCTACTAGATTTTAATAAAACAATTTTATTAGAATTCACAGTATTTGTAAATTGAAATTAAGTAACCTTAATACACATTCCTCTTTTTTATACTTCCATTTCTTTGTCTTCCATATTTCTGCTAAAGTTTGAAGCAAGATATTCTTCACTTAGTAGCCTATGGTTCCATACTTTCAATCATCTCTTTCATTACTCTACTACAACTTAGAATCATATTCATTGTCAGCGAGGCCAATTTGAAAGGGTGTCCATATTCCAAGAAGATTTCATTATTATTACTTGTAAAAAATACTTCTAAATCATCATAATGGGACAAAAAATAAATTTTTCTATCTTTTTGAATAGATGTCTTAGGCACTAACCTATACTTAGCCAGGGGTTGTCTCTAGGGTTACAACACCACCTTTGCTTTTATATTTATATTTAGCATGGTTTTTTGCATTTGATCCAACATGCCTCTCATCATATAATATTCACATGTCCTTTCAGATTCTTGGTCAGTGTGCATTTCTTGAGTTTTAATTGCCTTTCTTGAGTTTTAATCGCCTTTGCAACGTAATAATCAATTATATTACCATTTAACATATTGCTAGTATTGTGAGAATTCCGCAAAATGCAACAATTGGAAATAATATTTCTAAATAATACATTAATTATGCAGTTTATTTTGTTTATGACAAAATAACAAATTATTCACACTACAATTTCTTCACCAAAAAAAAAAACTGCGAAAGAAAAAATAGGAACTGAGAAATGCTAGCACACACACATAAAAAATGACACAATTATTTCTGGACAATTGTCCCTAGAAAAAACCAATGTGGGAAAACTAGTGCAGTAGTTGAGGGTTTTATTATTATGCAGCACTGAAATTGTGAGTACAATAAATTTGGATGCCCAACTAGTTGTCCCACCTGAGAAAAATACTAGAAAAATCAACTGAGGGAATATACCCTCTTCTTTGAGGAATCCCAACTCAAGCTGACAAACCCAAACAAGCCATCCAAACCCTTTGCGTCACCTCTGCGCAGCCTGTCATACACTCAACCTAGAATAAATGCTACTCAAGCTTCCCTACTTATTGTTGACTTAGAAACTATATCTCCTTCCTACTAGAAAATATTCTCAACCTCTAAAACTTGGAACGACCTCCACTCCAACTAAATTGAACTGCCTCTTTGAGGCTCTACGCAGGACTTGCGCTGCCTCCTAGAGAAAATAATTCAGCCTCCTCTCTATGCCTCTCCAGAACTGGTAAACTTCCTCCAGATCATTGACTCTGCCCCTCTCTAGCCCTTCGTCCTCTATTTGACTTGAACTATGATGTTGGCTAGCTTGAACTTCCCAAGGAACTTACACTGATGGCTCTCAGTTGTGTCAAATATATTTCTCCATCTACCCATCGACCTCTTCTTATAATCTCTAGTTGGGTATACAACGACCAAGATTAAAACTTAATCAATGGCTGAGATAATATCCAAGTTGATCAATGTGAGTTTCTAGAGAATTCTCACCTTTCTCAATTAATTACTATTAATGAACCAATTTTCCTAAGTTAGACTTAAGAAAAATTTAAATGATGGTAAATTAATTTGATTGAGCTATCCATAGGTGGAATTTATAGAAACAATTTCAGGGTTTTGGAGAACTCCTATGTTTTAGCCTCTCCACAATTTTATGAGACTAGAAAACCATCTAATGCTACAAAAACTAACAGTCCCTCTTAGCGAGGAGGGTTTTATCCAACTCTGTCTCCATAACATATTCCCATGTTGCTGATGTCTAACAATTGTAGATGTCTGCTACTACCCACCAACTATTGTGCTACCTCTGATTCATCTGCTATCTATTGTAGCTGAACCATGCTGCATCTGTACTGCTGCTTTCATTGCACTGTACAACCTATACTATTGCCAACTCTGCATTTGCACTGCAACCCTACTAACACCATCCTCACTGTTGCTACTGCTACTAAAACTACCGCAACTGAGAAGCATCCAAAATACTTTGTCCCTGCTACTGAAACATGTTATCCACTATACCCATAAGCTCTATAAAGTAGGAAATCTTAGCTCTTCATAGAGATTTTGTGAGTATATCTACAACCTTCTCTTCTGTGGTAACATACTATAGCTGGGCTACTTCACACTACACACAATATATAATGAAATGATGTCTAATATCTATGTGTTTCGACCTGTCATGAAACACTAGATTTTCAAAGAGATTGATGCAACTCTGATTATCATAGTAGACACTGGTCGTCTCTATCCTCTATATGAACAAGATCACTAGTAGATTTTGAAGCCATATAGCTTCACACATGGCTGTTTTATTTACCATATACTTCACCTCTGCAATGATCAATGTTACTGACTTTTGCTTCTTGTTGGACCAAGAAACCATCCCCGATCCAATGCTGAAGCAGTACCCAGATGTACTCTTGCTGTCCACTAAAATTCCTGCCAAATCTGCGTCTATGAATCCACATAGCGCGACGTCATCCCCTCAAGTATACTTCAACCCATACTCTATTGTGCCACAAAAATACCTCAAAATGTGCCTCGCTATTTTCCAATGCACTCCCTTTGGCTCCAGCATAAATTGAATTAGAGTGTTGACCACGAAGCAGATATCTAACCTAGTATTGTCCAGATACATGAGAGAACCGATAAGTTGTCTATACAAGGTGGGGTCAACATCCTTGTCCTCTGATGCATCTATCTTCTTTCAGTTAGTGATCATGGGCATGGACATGGTTCTACAATCCTACATATTGAATCTCTGTAGCATATCTCTTTAACCAAGGAAGGTATCCTTGTCATTCTTCCACACCTCCAAACTTAGGAAATAGTGCGTCAAACCCAAATCCTTCATGTCACTTGCTACCAGGTTCCTCTTGTAGTCCTCTATGAGCGATGATGAACCTGTCAAGAAGATGTCATCCACATACAACACTAGGATAAGTGGATTACCCTCTACCATCAAGTAGTAAAGGTTGGGATCTACGTCACTCTTAATGAATCCCATCCACTATAAGTAGTTGTCAATTTGAACATACCATGCCTTGGGAGCCTGCTTGATCTCATATAGAGATTTCTTTAGCCTGCACACATGTGTGCACCTCTCATATTTCTCGAATCCCTCTGGCTATTTTTTGTATACCTCCTCCTCTATCACTTTGTTCAAGAATGTTGCCTTAACATCCATCTGGTGAATCTCATGCCACCCCATTTATGCTGCCAAGGATATAAATTCTTGAATAGAAGTGTATATGGAAACTGGAACAAAGTTACCCTCATAATCTATCCCTTATCTATGTGCATACCCCTTTGACACAAGCCTAACCTTGTATTTCTCTACACTACTATTTGCAACATACTTGATCTTGTATATCCATCAATAACCTACAACTGACCTATCCTTAGGCATCGACACCACCTCCCAGAAATCATTCGTCATGATAGAACTATACTCCTATACCATGGTATTTATCCACACCCAATGTTGTGTGGCCTCCTGAGAGAAGGAAGGTTATACAACCTATGCCACCAAGGCTTGGTATCTGTTAGGTTGTATGTGATCTCTCTTGTTCATCCTAGGAGCTCCAATGAACTCCTCCACATCGCTGAATTTCTAACGAAATTCTCTGCTGGTTCGAACACTAGTGGTGGGAGGTTCAACTGGCTCCTCATCCTGTCTCTATGGCTCTGTCTGCTATGAGCTCACTAGATCCCCTACATTTGAGGAAATGCTCATACTGGTATCTATATTGGATCCCTATGATTGTCATACTAACAGTGCCACTGACTTCCCTTGCTACTGGACCAATGGAGCTTTTGTTGTCTCACTCTGACCATCTGCTGGCATCTCATGAGACTTCTTAAAGGCTTTTCCCTCCATGAATTTTACATCCTATCGAACTACGATATTTCGGTTTATCTGAACATAGATCCTGTATTCCTTTGAGGTTTCTCTATACCAAACAAGGAACCCATTCTCTGCAGTCTGATCCAATTTGGTGCGCTTCTCATCTGGCACATGGTAGTAAGATATGTTACCGAATATCCTGAAGTGACTTACCTCAGGATTCTTTCATAAGAAGACCAATTTCAATGTTATCTTCCCCAATTCCTTGTGAGGAATCCTATTCTGAATATACACTATTGTGTTACATGCCTCTACCCATGGAAACCTGGGAAAATCCTGTCCATATACCTTTGAAAACCCAACTATGGATATTTTCTTCTACTCTGCTACCCCATTTTAGTGTGGATTTTATGGACCTAATCACTCTCTTCTGATACCTTCATTCACACAAAAATATGTGAAGTCTTTATCTGTGTACTCTCCACCATTATCTGAGTGAAGCACCTTGACCTTCTTCCCTGTCACATTCTCTACCAGAGCCTTGGACTCCTTAAAGCATCAAAGACTGGTTGCGGATGCTTCTATGAATTTCTCATTAGTTGTGGCTGCTTCCATGAATTGGTCACTCCAACTATGATTTTAGCACATTTTTTCATTCACGAGAAGCTAAACCATAATGTACAGACCTTACATCTGGTCATTCCCTTCATCTTTTCTTTTTGATGCCAGATCTATCGACCACAATCCTTAAAAAAACACTTTTTACGACCTTCTTTCAACTCTTACCTTGAAGCTGACACAATGGTTCCCGTATGACAATTATGAGTCATTACGTTAACTAATTCTTGGCTTGGCATCCAAATTTTCTCCAACAAAACATTGGAACAAAAATAATAAAGTAAATCTTAACTCCTAATTTTATAATAACCATGCACCCTTTTCTGATATCTCTAATTTTTATTTTTTTTCCAGGAGACATTCTGTTTAGGATTGTTAAAATTCGTTTTGCAACTTGAATGGTTATACATATAAAAATTAATAATATTTATTTATTTATTAGTACCACATGTAATTATGTGGTTTTGGGGATATCACAGTCCCATAGACCATATCAGCCTTAGTGGAAGTTAATCATCATCATCATCATGAATATTTTGAACCTTTATTATAGTAATCAACTAATTGATGATAATGATGATGATGATTAACGCTCATTGAGACCAATGTCCACTGAGACTAATGAAGTCTATCATAAATTAAGAGAGAAAGAGATTAATTGAGACTTTTTAATATTTTATTTTTATGATCAAAGAGGGGAAAAAGAATTCCCATATCTCTATAGTTTTGCTAACTGAACAAGTCAAGAATATTGTCAGTGTGGCATATATCGTAGAAATGAGAGCAGATGTGAGTAAGACCTGACAATCTAAGAGAAATTTATTTTCATCTTTAGTCCTCTTAATAGCGTAAAGTTAACACATTATTTCATCCCATGATGTTTTGGGAATGGACCAACGACCCGTCTCACTTCTAAGCTCATGTGAGAGCTAGTTCTTATCTTTGCATGTTCATTTTCTTCTTAGCACCGGTCGAGACAAAGATATAATTATCAAATGGTTATTTAGTAGGCTCATTGAGGAGAGAGGCTCATTCTACAATCCAATGTGAAGGGGATGTGCAAGTATGCCTCTCCCTCTTAAAATAAAAATAAAATATTCTCTAAATAGAAAACAATGTGGGCTATAATAAATAAGAAAAGAAAAATATGCTATGCATAATTAATTAGCTGTCCATATGACCTAATATACTTTCATGTAAAGTAGTTAGAAGTAAAAATAATATGTGAGTAAGATGTTTAAACCTTATACTTTAAAAAAATATTTTAATAGGTGATATCAACTTCATATATATCTATTTATAGAAAAAATGTTAAACACAAATATTATAATGTTGAATAGAATAAAATATCCAATGTGATTTATGAATAAAATATTTTCATATGAATTAATATTGACATATACTTAAAAATATCTTAATAACAAAAGAACCAGCTTAATGTGTGCTTATAAAATAGCTCAATGCACATGTTATGTAATCTCTATAACATTCAAAAACACAATTTAAACAACACAAAATTACAAATTGTTTTTTGCACTCTAAAATAAGTTTACATGTGAAGAAATTTGATCCATCTCGGCACATGTTAGATTCATGGTTGATGGATCTATGTTGGTCTATTTAAATGACTCTTTGGCACTAGTTCTCATACACCACATAACTTACTAGTCCCTGTTGATGGGTGGAGTTACACCCCAGACTTTGGACAGACTAACTGTTATACACAAAAAAGGAGAAATATTGTCAACATGAATAGCTGTGCAAATATCCAAACAAATATAAGAATTAAATTTTTATTTGCTTATTAATTAAATTTAGATGTTGTTACAAAATCATTATTTTAATTTGTATGGTAAAATGGATCTTAATGTGATATGTTTATTATGATTTTATTTTATCTACAAAAATGTTCATAATTTTATTAAATAAAACAAAATTACAATATAACAAATAGAATTTTATTATTTTTATTACTTTTAACTTTTTTTTATTAATTGAGCCAACATTTTAATGTTTAGGATCTTTAGCTCAATAAAAATTGTTTTTTATTGTTCAATGTAAATAATTATTTCTATAAAAATAAAAATATTGATTATATTGTTTTAAAGATGATATATATTTTGAGTAGGTTTAATGGTTAAGAGCATGTGTTTTCTATTAAAATGTTACATGTTCAAATCGAATATTGGAAGAGTGTGTATGTCTTTGATGACATTAGTAGTCAAATTACAATGTGTAAGTGGGTCCTTTATTCCATAAACAAAGTTGTTCTATACACCAATTTGATATGTAGCTTAGATGTGACTTTAAAATTAAATTATTATTATTCATAATAGAGAGATAATTATTTATTAATAAAAAATATTTCTTTTAAAATTTTTAAATATAATTTTTATTAATTAAATACTTTTTTGAAAAAATGAAATTTTCTCTTATTTTGGTCAAATAAATCAATTTAAAGATAATGAAATTTAGTTATTTAAAATGTGTTTTTGAATGAATAAATGGATTCATCTCCCTGAAAAACTTTTGATAGAGTATATTTTAACTTATTTTGGTCAAATAAATCATTTCTTATTTCAATTTTTCGTAAGATTGTGAATTTTAGTTATTTAGAATGATTTTTAAATGCATAAATAAATTCAAAACCTTGACAAACTTAGATTTCACAATAATACATTTGAAAATTACAATTCCAAGAAATATGTGACCTTAAAGATACAAAACACACACACACACACACACATTAAATAGTTATACTATTTTTTTTTTATGTCAATAGGCATTTTATTGTGAGGTTCTTGTTGGTGACACTGTTGAGATTCATTGTCCTCAACATGTGGCGTGAATCTCAACAATTCCCCCGTACAAGAGCTCGCTTTCACAAGGGATTATCATTTAATTTTGCTCTAACTACATCTACCAAAACAAGGGATAATGGTTCTCCATACATTCAGATTGATGTGGCAACAACTCAAGAGGGAACACAAAGAGCTCTCGAGCAATTTAGACGATGGAAATCAGGATGGGGTTATTCATGGGAGAAATGACAGTTCCTTCATCTTCGTCATGACTGGCGAAACCCATAGGGGAGCTTTTACAAGGTACATTATCGGGCTCTCTAAAACCCAATTTAATATACAAGAAATTTCAAAGATAATTTCCCTTCTTATTCCTCTGTCAATGCCATCAAGTCCTTTCGGTTCACAGTCCGAGCAGCTTGAGGAAATTTGAGAGAAAAAAACCCCATGTGAATATTGGCACCATTGGCCATGTTGATCATTGATTTGAAAACACAGGATTGCCTATTTACGCAATTTCACTGAACATTAAGTAAGGCTGAATTTTATGTGAATGAATGAGGGAAATTGAATATTAAAGTGCCTTAAACATAAACTTGAAAACTAAAAAATAAGCATGGACAACAGCAAGAAAAGAAGAAAACACAACAAACATTGATGATTGAGTTCATCCCTCATGGATTACGTCTTCGGATCCGCTTCCAATGGGCGTCCATTGTATTAGGAATGCTCAAAAAGGATATTTACATGGAATTTTTCCATTTTGGACTATGCACGCAGGCAACAATAACTACTGTCAGAATGAAGGCCTCGACCTTTTCTCTCCAACGCAACTTTCCATTCTCAAAAAGGCCCGAGGATGGCCAAGTTATGTTGAAAATGGCAACAAGAAACAGTGAAGGAGGCCTCCTGAAACATATTTCCTGATCCTAGTTGGAGAGTGATCACCTAAACTAGGTGGGGACCACACATGTGATTTTTGTCGAAAAATCTATTTTTAGACTATGTCTATTTTTAGACATATGGAGCATGGTCTAGGAGTTGCGGGATGCTATTCTTGGATGATTGGTCAAGTTGGTAAAAATAGATGGACATCTATTTTTATACATTTAGGTCGAAGTCTATTTTTAGACTGCCTAGCTAAAAATAGAACAGTCGAATATTATTTACCCTTAATAATATTTGGACTCTAAACTTCAGTTTACTCTCTTGGAGCACTTCAGTTTGACCCCCGGAGGTGGGGCATGCAGCTGCCAGAAGGATTTACACTTTTCCTATGGGTTAGTTGAGCTAATGCATGGTTGACTTCAGTTAGAGCTCAAGTGGCAGAGTTTGGTGGAGTTGATGCGACAGTTAATGGAGATGGTGTTCTGGTTAACTAGTTGAACTAGTTGTATTTAGTTTAACTAGCTAATACACTAGAGATGAGTTGTGTGAATTAAATATTATTTAATTCACTAATTATTAACTCATTATTCAACTAAAGAACACATCAGTTAACTCAGTGCATGGACAGTTCAGTGAAAGACCAGTGGAAGAAGTAGATGAAAGGGTGAGATCGACAGCAGTTGTACATTAGTTGTGCATGAGATTTGCACAATCAGTGGGATGAGTATGCCAATGATGATTGCACTGTTCAATCAAGGTGAATTCAAAGTTTTTTCAGCCACATTCACACTTTGGATTGCGCAGTAGAGGCAGGCAGCTAGTGGAGGAGTTTTGAACCCGCGACTTGTTCAAAACTGAGCTAGTTTTGTGTGTAGATTTTGGAGACAGTACTGAGTACTTGTGAGGAGTATTGTATTGTGTAAAGTTACATGTTCTCATCCATTTATATGATACATATAGCTGGGGGTTTTCAGCTATAAGCTTTCCCCATACATGTTGCGTTCTATGTGTGCAAATTGATGTTCTACCGCTTGTTTTATTTTCCGCATGTGATGATTAATTTGTAGGAGAGATTATGTGTTATGCGGCAAATCGAATTTGACATGATCGGGGATAATCCTGAGTGCGAATCTTCATTATTCAGCAAATTTCTACATATGTTATCAAGCTAAATTAATCGTTTCCGATCTATTACGGTGATTGCAACTTATTTCATCGGACAGAGTCTGCACTCGGGCTAGGTAGCCTCCGGATTCATCTTTCTTCGGAAACTGAAAGGTCTGGTAAATGCCCATGCGGTCAATCTCTAATTTGGAAATAATTTTTTCTCAAGTGTAGATCGGAAGCGGTTGAGTTATCAGCTCTTGGAATTCGAATTTGCAGATTTGTGTTCTTGGTGCCGCGGCAAAAATGTCTTTCAACGGATTGCGACTAGAATATGCCTTGGAAGGCAGTTCGAATTATGTTGCATGGAAAGACCGCATGGAGGCTATATTAGATGATAATGGGCTGTTGGAATTCATGGAGAAAGAGATTCCAAAGCCTACTTCTACTGATGCTGCTGTTGTCGAAGCATGGCAAAAGAAACAAGCAAAATGTCGAAGGATTCTGTTGGAGGGCGTAAAGGATCACATTGTATCCATCCTGCATGGAAAAGCTTCTCCACTCTTCAACTTGATGTGGAAAGCGCTTACAGGAATCTATTCCCAGGCAAGAAGCGACGAGAGGAAGTTAGCGACCTCAGGATAGACTTCAGCTCTGATGGAGAAGGAAGGGGGCGACTCCAGAGCACTAGGGTTCACACAATCTGGATGGCCGGAAGCGTGGGAGTGACAATGGAGGATGAGGACTTGGTGAGCTTGGCTCTCCTGGGTCTTTCAAAAAGTTGGCATGCATATCAAGATAGTGTCAATGGTCAGGAGAAATTGCCGAGATGGGAAAGACTGTGGTCTGATCTGGTGCAAGAGGAGATCCTGCGGAATACCAGAGATGGATCTTCATTAAAGGCATCTGATGAAGAAGACTGCGCTTTGGCTGCCAAAGCAAGGAAGGGGAAGGGCAAGGAGAAGGCTTCTCAATCTGGTGCATATGGTAAAGAGTGTGACATGTCCAAAGTGAAGTGTTTTCACTGTCACGATCATGGACATTACGCCACGAATTTCCCAAAGAAGAAGAAGAACAAGCAGGCTGTTGGAGCTGCAGCTGGTGAGGCTCTTGCCTCGCAATTTGAGCTGGAATTCTCATTGATCGCATGCATGTTATATAGTGCATTGGGATCGGGGTGGTACTTTGATAGTGGCGCTTCCTTTCACATGACGGGAGATGCAAATCTTTTCAGTGACTTGGTGGAGAAAGGTCTCCAGATGCATGTTGAGTTGGGCGACGGTGGACAATACAATGCGACCGGCATTGGTACCATAACCTTTCAGAGGGAGTCAGGTAAACTCATTCTTTTACAAGATGTATTGCATGTACCAGGTCTAACAAAGAATCTGATCTCAGTCGCAATGTTAGAGGATAAAGGGTATGAAGTTGTCTTTAGAGAAGGAAAAGTTTTCCTTCGGCACAAGGCAATGGGACAAGTCAAGAAGGTTGGGATTCGAGCAAAGAATATCTATAGACTTGAAGTAGATGGGATGTCTACGGAGCTTCCTACTGTTGGGAAGTGGAAGGAAGACATGAAACTGATGCTTGAGAGGGAGCAAGTTTTGCATGCAGGTGAAAGTGAACCTCGGGGTGTGGAGCAGCCACAAGAGGATCATGGGGTGGGAGAAACCACTCATGCAGAGAAATTTCGTGCCAAATGGGCAGAGGGAGTGCATGCAGCTATACCACCAGGTGAGAGGTGGGGTGACATGCATGATTAATCCCAAGAGGAGATTTCTGGGCAGAATTCATGAGATGGTGTGGATCTCATGAGTTGAACCTGGCTACGAGGTGCCCACAGCGCAGCAGTAGCAGATCAGTTGGAGTGATGCAGGCAAATCAAAGTGACAGTGTCGGATACTGGAGCGTGGATCAGAGTTGATAGCAAGTGCAAGAGTGCATGGGTGAAAAGAGTTCAACAGCGCAATGGTTCTTGATGACATGTGCAGTAGCTAAGCAGAGGTCGAAGACTTTGATGATAGATGCTAGATGCATCAGACTGATTGAGTTGTTTGGAGCCTATTCAGTTTCAGAGAAGTTGCAGAGCAGATGCATGGAGTTTCATGGTGCATGCATGAGTTTGCATGGCACATGCAAAGGGTGCATGGCGAATGCATGGAGTTGCATGTCGCATGCATGGAGTTGCATGGCGCTTGTGGAGGTTGCAGGGCGAATGCATGGAGTTGCATGTCGCATGCAATGAAAGTACTTTCTTGTTGAGAGGGATTGTTGAAAATGGCAACAAGAAACAGTGAAGGAGGCCTCCTGAAACATCTTTCCTGATCCTAGTTGGAAAGTGATCACCTAAACTAGGTGGGGACCACACATGTGATTTTTGTCGAAAAGTCTATTTTTAGACTATGTCTATTTTTAGACATATGGAACATGGTCTAGGAGTTGCGGGATGCTATTCTTGGATGATTGGTCAAGTTGGTAAAAATAGATGGACAACTATTTTTAGACATACAGGTCGAAGTCTATTTTTAGGCTGCCTGTCTAAAAATAGGTCAGTCAAATATTATTAACCCTTAATAATATTTAGACTATAAACATTATCTTATCCTCTTGGAGCACTTCAGTTTGATGCTTGGATGTGGCACATGCAGCTGACAGAAGGAAATACGCTTTTCCTATGGGTTATTTGAGCTATTGCATGGTTGACTTCAGTTAGAACTCATGTGGCAGAGTTTGGTGGAGTTGATGAGACAGTTGATGGAGTTGTGTTCGGTTTAACTTAGTTGAACTAGTTGTAATTAGTTTAACTGCTATTACACTAGAGATGAGTGGTGTGAATTAAATATTATTTAATTAACTAATTATTAACTCATTATTCAACTAAGAGAACACATCAGTTAACTCAGTGCATGTATAGTTCAGTGCAGACTAGTGCAAGAGATAGGTGAAAGAGCCGGCAGTTGTACATTAGTTGTGCATGAGGTTTGCATAATCAGTGGGATGAGTATGCCAATGATGATTGCGCTGTTCAAGAAAGAGGAATTCGAATTGGTTCAGCCTATTCTCTCCTTTTGGATTGCGCAGTAGAGGCAGGTAGCTAGTGGAGGAGTTTTGAACCCGTGATCGGTTCAAACTGAGCTAGTTTTGTGTGTAGCTTTTGGAGACAGTACTGAGTACTTGTGAGGAGTATTGTATTGTGTAAAGTTACATGTTCTCATCCATTTATATGATACATATAGCTGGGGGTTTTCAGCTATAAGCTTTCCCCATACATGCTGCATTCTATGTGTGTGAATTGATGTTTTGTCGCTTGTTTTATTTTCCGCATGTGATGATTAATTTGTAGAAGAGATTATGTGTTATGCAAAAAATCGAATTTGTGTATGATCGGGATAATCTCAGTGCTTGAATCTTCATTATTCAGCAAATTTCTACATGGTATCAGAGCAAAATTAATCGTCAAAGATCTATTACGGTGATTGCAATTATTTCCTCGGACAGAGTCTGCACTCGGGCCAGGTAGCCTCCGGATTCATCTTTCTTCGGAAAGTGAAAGGTCTGGTAAATGCCCGTGCGGTCAATCTCTAATTTGGAAATAATTTGTTCTCAAGTATAGATCGGAAGCGGTTGAGTTATCAGCTCTTGGAATTCGAATTTGCAGATTTGTGTTCTTGGTGCCGCGGCGAAAATGTCTTTCAACGGATTGCGACTAGAATATGCCTTGGAAGGCAGTTCGAATTATGTTGCATGGAAAGACTGCATGGAGGCTGTATTAGATGATAATGGGTTGTTGTAATTCGTGGAGAAATATATTCCAAAGCCTACTTCTACTGATGCTGCTGTTGTGGAAGCCTGGCGAAAGAAACAAGCAAAATGTTGAAGGATTCCGTTGGAGGGCGTAAAGGATCACATAGTGTCCAGCCTGCATGGAAAGGCTTCTCCATATTTGATGTGGAAAGCCTTGACAGATCTGTACCAGAGCAAGAGCGACCAGAGGAAGTTGGCGCTTAAGGATAGACTCAGAAACATCAAGATGGAGAAAGGAGAGAGCATCCCCAAGTACCTCACGAGGTTCACCCAACGCAGGGATGAGCTGGGAAGCGTGGGAGTGATGGTGGAGGATGAGGACTTGGTGAGCTTGGCTCTCTTGGGTCTTCCGAAAAGTTGGCATGCATATCAAGATAGTGTCAAAGGTCAGGAGAAATTTCTCGGATGGGAAAGACTGTGGTCTGATCTGGTGCAAGAGGAGATCCGGCGGAATACCAGGGATGGATCTTCATCAAAGGCATCTGATGAAGAAGACTGCGCTTTGGCTGCCAAAGCAAGGAAGGGGAAGGGCAAGGAGAAGGCTTCTCAATCCGGTGTGGATGGTAAAAAGCGTGACATGTCCAAAGTGAAGTGTTTTCACTGTCACGATCATGGACATTACGCCACGAATTGTCCACAAAAGAAGAAGAACAAGCAGGCTGCTGGAGCTGCAGCTGGTGAGGCTCTTACCTCTCAATTTGAGCTAGACTTCTTATTGATCGCATGCATGGTGTCTAGTGCATTAGGATCAGGGTGGTATATTGATAGTGGCGCTTCCTTTCACATGACGGGAGATGTGAATCTTTTCAGTGACTTGGTGGAGAAAAATCTCCAGATGCATGTTGAGTTGGGCGACAATGGACGATACAATGCGACTGGCATTGGTACCATAACCTTTCAGAGGGAGTCAGGTAAACTCATTCTTTTACAAGATGTATTGCATGTACCAGGTCTAACAAAGAATTTGATCTCAGTTGCAATGTTAGAGGATAAAGGGTATGAAGTTGTCTTTAGAAAAGGAAAGGTGTTCCTTCGGCACAAGGCAACGGGACAAGTCAAGAAGGTTGGGATTCGAGCAAAGAATCTCTACAGACTTGAAGTAGATGGGATGTCTATGGAGCTTCCTACTATTGGGAAGCGGGAGAAAGACATGCAACTGATGATTGAGAGGGAGAAAGTTTTGCATGCAGGTGAAAGTGAACCTCGGGGTGTGGAGCAGCCACAAGAGGATCATGGAGTGGGAGAAACCACTCATGCAGAGAAATTTCGTGCCAAATGGGCAGAGGGAGTGCATGAAGCTATACCACCAGGTGAGAGGTGGGGTGACATGCATGATTAATCCCAAGAGGAGATTTCTGGGCAAAATTCATGAGATGGTGTGGATCTCATGAGTTGAACCTGGCTACGAGGTGCCCACAGCGTAGTAGTAGCAGATCAGTTGGAGTGATGCAAGCAGATCAAAGTGACAGTGTTAGATACTAGAGCACGGATCAGAGTTGACAGCAAGTGCAAGAGTGCATGGGTGCAAAGAGTTCAACAGCGCAATGGTTCCTGATGACGTGTGCAGTAGCTAAGCAGAGGTCGAAGACTTTGATGATAGATGCTAGATGCATCAGACTGATTGAGTTGTTTGGAGCCTATTCGGTTTCAGAGAAGTTGCAGAGAAGATGCATGGAGTTTCATGGTGCATGCATGAGTTTTCATGGCACATGCAAAGGGTGCATGGCAAATGCATGGAGTTGCATGTCGCATGCATGGAGTTGCATGGCGCTTGTGAAGGTTGCAGGGCAAATGCATGGAGTTGCATGTCGCATGCAAAGACATTCCTTTCTTTTTGAGAGGGAGTGTTGAAAATGGAAACAAGAAACAGTGAAGGAGGCCTCCTGAAACATCTTTCCTGATCCTAGTTGGAGAGTGATCACCTAAACTAGGTGGGGACCACACATGTGATTTTTTGTCGAAAAATCTATTTTTAGTTTATGTCTAAAAATAGACATATGGAGCATGGTTCGGGGATTCCAGTTTGAGATTCTTGGAGCATTGGTCATGTTGGTAAAAATAGATGAGACTCTATTTTTTAGGTCGAAGAGGTCGAAGGCTATTTTTAGACTGCCTCTCCTAAAAATATGGAAGTCAAATATTATTTACCTTAATAATATTTGGACTATAAACTTCGATTTACTCTCTTGGACACTTCGGTTGGAGCTACGGATGTGGCCCATGCATACGAAAAAAAGGAAATTCAGCTGGAGTTTAGTTGAGCTATTGCTTGGTTGACCCGATTAGAACTCAAGTGGCGAGTTTGGTGGAGTTGATGGGAGCAGTTAGTGGAGTTGTGTTGGGTTTAACTTAGTTGAACTAGTTGTATTTAGTTTATTTAGCTATTACACTAGAGATGAGTGGTGTGAATTAAATGTTGACTTTAATTCACTAATTATTAACTCATAAATCAGCTAAAGAACACATCAGTTTAACTCAGTGCATGGACAGTTCAGTGAAGACAAGTGGAAGAGGTAGATGAAAGGGTGAGATCGACAGCAGTTGTACATAAGTTGTGCATGAGATTTGCACAATCAGTGGGATGAGAGTGCCAGTGATGATTGCGCTATTCAATCAAGGTGAATTCGAACTTGGTTCAGCTACATTCACACTTTGGATTGCGCAGTAGAGGCAGGCAGACTAGAGGAGGAGTTTTGAACCCGTGATCGGTTCAAACCGAGCTAGTTTTGTGTGTAGCTTTTGGAGACAGTACTGAGTACTTGTGAGGAGTATTGTATTGTGTAAAGTTACATGTTCTCATCCATTTATATGATACATATAGCTGGGGGTTTTCAGCTATAAGCTTTCCCCATACATGCTGCATTCTATGTGTGCAAATTGATGTTCTACCACTTGTTTTATTTTCCGCATGTGATGATTAATTTGTAGAAGAGATTATGTGTTATGCAAAAAATAAAATTTGTGTATGATCGGGATAATCTCAGTGCTTGAATCTTCATTATTCAGCAAATTTCTACAAGTTATGCCCAAAAGGATTTTGCAAGCACAAATAATGAAAATTCTACAGACTCCTTGTTCAACTCCCTTCACCAGTGGCACAATGGAAAGTATTTTATAAGAACCATGGGCAGGACCTGGGGTCAAACCCATAGACCTCACGGTTGTTTGAATGGAAACTTTAGAAATCATGGTTACAACCAATTTTTTTTTAACATAGCATATAACACCACATATGATTTTTGTTAAAAAAATATATAACCTTAGGGTATGGGCGTGCTCCAAAGCATTAATGATATATATTAAACCCATGTTCTCGATAGTATTACAACTATTTGAAACTCCATGGCGTAGTGATATAATGTGGCAATACCCAGTGGTATATTTTATTGCCAACCCCATATATCTGCTGACTGCGCACTGGTTGGAGGACCCCGTGGCATGTCATTACTTCGGCGATGGTGCAATTGTATAACAAATATAACCAAAGTTTGGATTATAGTTACAATAGATGATCAGTGGGATATCAAATATATCCTATGGTTAAACCATAAATCGACGGTGAAATATGTATTTTGCATATTTGTTGTTGCGCGCCGAGTTTGGTGGGACTCCGGTAAAGTTTTGGTAGTGTTAGTAAATACAAATATGGGTTTGGTGGGCTCCGCCAACCCTTCCCCCCTTTATACCATACACCAAATGTTAAATAATATCTTTGCACCAATGCATTACAACGTGAAGTCATGGGCCAACGGTTAGGATTTTCTATTGTAATGTGGGAGGTCAAGGGTTCAATCCCGACCCTGTCCACCTGACCTTGTTGACTTTGGCTGCCACCTATGTTGACTTTGATTGCCACATGTACCTCTGAGGAAATACCACTTGGCTCTCTCTGGCCACTTTTTTACCTGTTGGAGGAAAATTTCAAAAGGCATTTTCTCACTCATACGGAGGCTGTTACACAACAATTTGTCACTGTACCTGTGCTCCTTGTTCTTGATCCCAGAGACCCTTAATAATGATCCTTGTGTCTATTTTCCATCATGAAAATGTGCCATCATATCCCTTCCAACACAATGATTAAAATCTTTGGTGGCCATTCCTGAAGCAAATCCTTGAAAACCTAATTATTTGGAGCGTCGTGCCTTCTCCGTGTCTTGGTCGCGCCGATGGTGTTGAATGCTTAGTTAAACTGAGAGGGGGGGGGTGAATTAGTTTAACACATATATGAGCTTTTCAAACTTTTCATCAAGCTGATTTAAAACTTAATTTTATAACCAACTTTAATATGTGAGTAGTATTAATATGTTGCAGCAAGTATTAAGTTAATGTGATACCAAACTTATTATGAGAGCAACAAGAATTAAGAAAATTGGATAGAACATATCAACACATAGGTAATACACACAGAGACAACAGATATAAGTGGAAACCCATAAAGGGAGAAAACCACATCTTATTTTTGTTGTGATGCAAAGGCAAGCTCCAACTCCCTCTCACCACTGATTTTCTGCAGGCACCAACCTACAGGAGGCTCCAACCTTAGTCAGCTACAACTGATAGCTATCAAGCTTCAAATTGATAGGGAAGCTCCAACTTCCTTACTTAATCAAAAGAAAATCTTTGTTGATTTACCTCAAATATCAGCTCTGTTCTGTAGCATCTCTTTTTGCTCCTCCTTTTCCTTATCTTCTCTGCCTCACTTCTTCATACTTTGCACTCTTTGACTCTTCTCTGCATATCAATGTGATATGCTTTATACAGTTTTCCTCATAACAGTTTGTATTCCATAGGGAATTCAAAGTGAATAGCCCTGACTCTTTTCATTCTTCCTCCTCACTTCTTTTTCCAGCTCATTTAGAAAATCTTAGCAATATATACAACTTTCAATTTTATAGTGGAGTTTTATTTCCTACGAAGACTTGCCAGTGCATCACAACAATATAAATCAATTAAAATATTTACATTCAAATACAATGAGGACTCCAGCTCAACTCATTTAGCCTTTTGGATCACTGCATATTTGTCTTTTCTGTGACTGTGTCTGTCTTTTTTGGCTCTGCTTTCTCTTCTGTTCTCTGCCGTGGTGTAACTGCTGTATACATGTAACTGTGCAATTCAACTCTCGGCATTATAACAATAATAAAACATTTTAATACATCAAATGCCCTTGCGGGCCAACTCGTTGAACTTGCTCTATTCTCCGATGCGATGGAAATATGTATGAATTGTTATATATATATATATATATATATTCCGCTGTACTTTCTTTTCCTCTTTAGCTTTGGTTTAATAAACTTGGAGCAAGCCTGTTATTAGTCTTATCTTTTGAATGGACCCCACATGCCAGATATACTCCGCTCATTTATTTCAATCGCAATCGCAACATTCATAATGCTCTTGCGATTTGGTCTTTAGATTTCCACCGATGCGATTAGAAAAGGCCCACCATATAGTCAGTCGAATCATCTCCACCGTCCATCCCTCAGTGAATCTGACGACTCTCATCCAATCGCTAAGTCGCATTCGGGACTTTCAGTTTGGTCGATACTCTTTCACCTCCGATGCGATCAATTACTGTACACTTCACTGCACCGATGCGATGGGTTGCTCCGATGCGATGTAACATTGTTCACTTCATTGTGCTAATGCGATGAATCGCTCCGATGGACTTAGGCCAGAACTCAAGAAAAATATGAAAATCATCGTTTAAAACATATCGGGTCCAGAACTCAATCGCAATTGCAACTTTTGTTAACATGTTTCGCTGCCAACTTTTCTCCGATGCGATTCGTGACTCGAGTCCCACCTTATAAGACTTAGTTTGTATTAGGCCCGAACAGTAGAGTGCTTCACATATATGTATATATATACTTTGGCCCCTTGTTTATCAAGTGCTACATATATAAAGTGCTGCATATATATGTATACTTTGCCGCTTCAGTCTTTATGTATCCTCCAGCTTGGGTTATGATTCTTGGAATTTTATGTAGGGGGTCCCACACTATATGTATAATACTATCCGTCAAGATAGCATTAAGTCTTTGGCTCATACTTAAACCCAACACTAATATATATATTTATATAACCTCTCGGGCTCCGTAGTTCGTTTAATGTTTCCGCTCCCAGCATAGACTTAGCCATGTTCTTTATTCGAACCTTAGTCTTAATGCTACAAAGGGTTCTGGCTCTTTTAATTACATACACCTGCGCTTATAGCATTCAATCAAGGTTTATATATATTAATGTAGCACATATATCATATGGTGGTTCACGGGTCCCATGCTCTACTATTCACCCTCATCAGTTAAGTATATCCATGACTTCATTATCAAATATATATCAATACCTGAATTAATCCTCGACTTTGGCATAGACCCCGATGCATCAAAATTCTATATATATTAATCCTTGACTTTGGTATTAAACCTTACGCATTTCAAAATGTATCAATATGCATCCAACAAAAGTCCACACATGCATTTTCCTGTGGTCCCACAACATACAACTTAACATTTGGGTTAAGTTTCAATTAACAATACAATTGTTAATTCGGGCCCACTAATTAACACACCACACACATCTGACGACTGATAAGATGTTGCTTTGCCTTGGACGATCCAATGATCATCGCCCATTTTCGCGTAATTTAGATGCACTAACGTTAATTCTCAGAAGTCGCGCAATGAAAATGGTTTTGGAAAACCATCTTAGGACACGTGGCATCCAAAGACATATATCGCGTTCATTTTGGAAATACTACTTACCACTTCAGCCAACGCGTGAACCCACTGGTTTTCAACAACTCTGGTTTCATTGTTCATGTTCAGGGTTCCACTTATAGACATGGTTCCAATCCAACAAAAAACTTCACGCCTTCGTTATATACATATACATATAATCTTTGTTTAAAGGTTTCATTTCTTATTTCTCCAGCACTTTAATATATGAAGCATGTTTCAATGTTATGTTAATACAACGCTACCATAAGGTTTAACACTCGACTGCATTAGGTTTTTATTGCAAAACGCTTGGTTCCATTACCCTCAGGGTTCCGTCTCTGTTTGATCATTTCATTGTTTGTTCACGGCTCTGCCTCTGTATTCTCTGTCTTCGCCTCTGCTGCTCGACCGTTTCATCTTTGCCTCTATATTCTCTGTCTCTGCCTCTATTTCTCTACCTCCTCTGGTTCTGCTTCCTTTCTCTGTCTCTGCACCCTCTACTATTCGACCATTTCTATGTTGTCTCCTTTGTGCTGCTTTGCTTATCTTTTTGCTGCCCTTTCTCTATAAATAAACTCTGCCTCTGTTCTTCTCATGCCCCCTGTAAATGTTACTATACCATTTACCAAAAACCTGCTGTCTTCTCCTTCGCTTCTGCTGCTGTCCTTTTCCATCAATGATAACACTTCTAATAGTCTCCCCCTTTGGCATTGATGGAAATACACTTCCTCTGCTTGCCTTTTAGGACTCTTTCTTCTGTTTCTTGCACTTCCTCCCCCTTTGAAATCAATGGCAAGGGGTTGCTCATTTCCATGTTGCTTTTAAATCTCGTCCATGTTGCTCTGATCTTGAGGACCTGTTTCTTGCTTTCCTTGCTAATTGATCTCCCCTTGGAATGATATTTTCGTTTATGTTCTCCCCCTGAACCAATGTTTTTTTTTCATGTCAGAGAGTAGCATCTACAGATACTACCCCTAGTCTATCTCTCAAATACTCAAATGGTTCTCTAGCAAGAGGTTTGGTAAATATATCTGCTGTTTGTTCTTTTGTTGGCACATACTCCAGCTTCACTACCTTCTAAGCTACTTGTTCTCGGAGAAAATGATACTTGATTGGGATATGTTTAGTTTTTGAATGAAGCACATGATTTTTTGATATGCTTATAGCACTTGTATTATCACATTTTATAGAGATAGGTTCATCAATGCTTACCTTCATGTCTTGGAGGGTTTGCTTCATCCACATGACTTGTGTGCAGCATGTTGCTGCTGCTATGTATTCTGCTTCTGCTGTAGATAGAGAAATAGATGTTTGTTTCTTGCTTAGCCATGCCACCAGACTTTCTCCTAGATAGAATGCACCCCCACTTGTGCTTTTCCTGTCATCCACATAGCTAGCCCAATATGCATCTGTGTATGCTGTAAAAGTGAAGCTTTTTCCTTTTGGATACCATAGCCCAAACTGTACTGTTACCTGCAGATATCTAAATATTATTTTGACTGCTAGAAGATGATTTTGCTTTGGTGCTGCTTGATATCTAGCCACAAGTCCTACTGCTAGCATGATGTTTGGTCTTGATGCTGTCAGGTACAACAAAATTCCTATCATGGATTTGTAGAGTCTTTGATCTATATCAGCAGATCCATCATCAGCACATAGCTTGCATCCCGTGATCATGGGAGTTGACACAGGTTTGCAGTCTTCCATTTTGAACTTTTTCAACATCTCTTTTAAGTATTTTTCCTGTGAGATGAATGTACCTGTGTTCTTTTGCTAAATTTGAAGTCCTAAGTAGAAGGTGAGCTCTCCAATCATAGACATCTCAAACTCTGATTTCATCTCTTCAGCAAATCCTTTTGCTAGCTCATCTTTGTTGCTTCCAAACATAATGTCATCAACATATAATACAAAAATCAAGAGTTCATTTCCATGGGATTTTATGTATAGATTGCTGTCTACTCCTCCTCTCTCAAAGCCTTGTTTTTACAAGTACTTATCTAGCCTTGAGTACCAAGCACGAGGATCTTGTTTTAGTCCATATAGAGCCTTCTTTAGTATGCACACATAGTCTTCTTTGTCTGTTAATGAGAAACCTTTTGGTTGTTCCATGTAGACTTCTTCTTCTAGATCTCCATTCAGAAATACAGATTTCACATCCATTTGATATACCTTGAAGTTTTGGTAGCATGAAAAGGCCAGAAACATTCTTATAGCTTCCATTCTGGCTATGGGGGAAAATGTTTCATCCTAATCAAGTCCTTCGATTTGTGAATATCCTTTGCAAACAAGTCTGGCTTTATTCCTGATTACCTGTCCTTGATCATTCATTTTATTCTTGAATACCCATTTTGAGCCTATGACATTTTTCTCAGTGGGTCTGGGAACTAATTCCCAGGTATTGTTCTTCTCAATTTGGTCCAATTCTTCATTCATGGCATTCACCCAATACTTGTCTTTGCTGGCTTCTGCAAACTTCTTGGGCTCTATTTGTGATAACATAGCTATGTATACCTCTTTTGTCTGTTCGGTTAGCTGCCTTCTTGTCTGAACTCCTACACTCTTGTCTCCAATGATCTGATCTTCTGGATGGTTATTTTGGGTGTATCTTGAGGGGGCTTTTGAGCTCAGTTCAACATCTTCTGTTGTCTTGCTTGTTTCAACATCATCTTGGTTTTATTTTTCATGATTGTCTGAAGGACTGCTGTAGTCTGTACTTCTTGTCTTGTTTGGAATTTCTTCATCAAATATTACGTCAATGCTTTCTACAATTTTTCGAAGAACCTTGTTGTAGCACCTGTACCCTTTACTTTTGGATGCATATCCTAGAAATATCCCTTCATCTGCTCTTGCATCAAATTTACCCAAAATTTCATCATTATTATTTATGTAACACTTGCTTCCAAAGACTCTAAAGTGCTTGATTGAAGCTGGTTTACCATGCCATAGTTCATAGGGAGTCTTGTCACTGCTTGGCCTTAAATGAGCTTTGTTTAGGATATGCACGACTGTATGTATTGCTTCTACCCAGAAGGTTTGAGGAATATTTCTCTCTTGCATCATGGCTCTGGAAATTTGTTGTACATACTTGTTTTGTCTCTCTGCTACTCCATTCTGTTGAGGTGTCCCTGCAATAGTAAATTGTTGCTTTATTCCATGTTCATTGCATAGGTCTGCAAAGTCATAGTCTGTGAATTCACCTCCTCTGTCTGATCTGATGCATTTTATCTTGCATCCTATTTGATTTTCAGCTAACGCTTTGAATATCTTGAATTTCTCCAGTGCTTCCGATTTATTCTTGAGAAATGCAACCCATGTCATTCTAGAGAAATCATATATTATCAGCATGAAGTAGGATTCTCCACTTGGTGTTTTAGTTCTTGCAGGTCCACACAGATCCATGTGCACAAGCTGGAGTGGTCTTTTTGTTGTTAACTCTTCTTTGGTCTTAAAGGATGTGTGGGTCTGTTTGCCCAATTGGAAAGATTTGCATATGGTATTTGAAGGCCTTTTTATTTCTGGCATATCTCTGACAGCTTTCTTTTTTCTCAGTCTGATGATATGGTCGAAGCTGAGATGTCCCAATCTCTTATGCCATAACCATGACTCCTCAAGTTTTCTAATATGGCATGCTTCATCCTCCTCTTTCACTATGTAAACATTACTCTCTGTTCGAACACCTTTGAGCAGAGTCTTTCCTGTGGTGCTTGATCTGATTTCACAGTCTTGTGCTCTAAAAAGAACTTCACAGCCTTTATCACACATTTGACTGACACTCAGCAAATTTTCTTTCAGCCCATCTATAAATAGTACATCTTGGGCCTTTCCTCTACCATTGTTTAGGCTGACTGGGCCTTTTCCTTTGATTTTTCCTGATTTATCATTGCCAAAAGTAACATTACTAGATTTCTTTTCATCAAAAGTTATAAACTTGCTTCTGTCTCTAGTCATATGTTTTGAGCAGCCACTTTCCAAATACCATTGGCTTTTTAGGTCTTGAGTAGTTAGAGCCAGGTCACATTTATTCACCTTCTTTTTCCACTGGAAGCATCCTTTTGTTTGGTATCTTTTGTGAGATGATGAACCACATCCTCTCAAAGGACATTTGGAAGGCATATGTCCAATTTTATTGCATACACAACATTTGATCATAATTTTCGTAGAATTGTGAGTATGAGCAAAATTTCATTGATTCATAAACCTCCTTGAGGTGTCGAACATCAATATTTGTCCATATTTTCTGCGCTCAATGATTTTATGGCCAAATTCCTTACAATAAAAACATTAACCATAGAAACAATTTGCATACCTGATGTGAGGTTGTCTTCTCCATTTGTTTGTTTGAGGCAGTCTCTTCACTGTTTGCATCTTTTGCTGGTTTGAATTACTCCTCCTTGTATGACAGTATGCAACAATGTGTCCTAGCTTGTGGTAGGCATAATAGGTAGAATTTTTCATAGGAGGGAAGAATCTCCTTTGATGGCTTCCAAATTTGACATACTCAGGGGTATATGATCCTTTTTCTGTTGTCTTAGTATTTATTTCATTCTTTGTTATTAGAGGTTTCTTCTGGTTTCTGTCTCCCTCATTACATGTTTCTTCTTTTGTAGGAATTATTTGAGCTGCTTCATCAACCTTCTTTGCTTTTACAAAAATAATATTTTTGTTTTCATTTTATTTGCTTTTACTTGATTCTCCTTCATAGCCTATTCCAGTTTTTATAAGAGGAGATCTTTGAGCATCCAAAATTTCGTTCAACTTACCAGAGCTTGTTGTTTGAGAAGAATTTATAGACACTTTCCTTTGAGCATTTTCTAATTTCTTCCTTAGACATACTACTTCTTCTTCCAACTTCTCTTGTTCCCGAGTTTTATCCTTGATTTGCTTAAGTAACATGTCTTCTATATTCTTGGCTTCTTCAAGCTCTACCTTCAGCTGCATGAGGACTTCTAAATTTTTCTCTTCTCTTACATACTTGAGGAGAATGTCCTATTGTTTTCTGCACTTTAGTTTGAGTCTGTTAATCTCCTCCAGGGCACTTCTTAACTCTCCCTCAAGGTCAACTTCACCTTCTTCTTCAGCTTCTAGCAGGAGTCCTTCAAGTTCTTCTATGGCCATCAATAAAAATTCAGAGGTTCCTTCTTCACTTGAGGGTTCATCCGAGTCTTCAGATGCACTGCTGTCATGTTGAACATAGTAAGATTTTATGTTGAATTTCTTTCCTTTCTGCCAGTTCTTTGATGTACTTTTCTCTGATTCATGAGCCTGATTCCTTGCTTTCTTATAACAACACTTAGCAGCATAGTGCCCAACTCTTCCAGAGTTAAAGCATTTGAATGGAAGTTTACCTTTATATTTACTTGAGTCTCTGTCCAGTTTCTTGACAAACTTCGCCTCTTCTTCATCTGAGCAAGAACATATATCTTCATTTTCTTCTTTCTTCTTTTCTATTTTAAAAGCTTCCTCCCTCGCACTTGGCTTATTTTGTGGGAGTCTCGTCTCATAGGCTGTAAGATTTCCAAGTAACTGGTTCATGGTCAAGGTTTCCCAATCAGATGTTTCTTCTATTGCAGACACCTTGGGGTTAAAACTGGGTGGAAGAGATCTTATAATATTTTGTACAATTAAACTTTCTGGTATGGTTTCTCCAAGAGCTTTTATATTGTTAACAATTTTTGCAACTCTTAAGAAGAAGTTGTCAACATCTTCATCATCATTCATTTTTAAATTTTCAAACTGTGCTCTATATACTTGAAGTTTGGCTGTCTTTACCTTTTTATTTCCCTCATGGATGTTTTCAAGAGTATCCCACATATATTTGGCAGTATTGTTGTGCATTACTTTGATAAATTCAGCCTCACATAGTCCATTTAAGATTGCATTCATGGCCTTTTCATTTGCTACAAATTCTTGTTTAGCTTCTCTCTCTGGGTCAGTTGACTTTGGGGCATATCCAAATTCCACAGCAGCCCAAACCTCTATTCCTAGAGACATTATGTATGCTCTCATTCTGATTTTCCAGAAGGCATAATTAGCACCGGTGAAGAAAGGGACTTTATTGGTTGAGTTTCCTTCTTGACTAGCCATCCTGGGGACCTAAGATCTCCTTTCAGTGGTTAAACTGGTACAAAAGGAACTAGCTTTGATACAAATTGTTGAATTCTTAGTTAAAATAAGAGGGGGGGGGGGGGGTGAATCAGTTTAACACATATACGAGATTTTCAAACTTTTCATCAAGTTGATTTACAACTTAATTTTATAACCAACTTTAATATGTGAGTAGTCTTAATATGTTGCAGCAAGTATTAAGTTAATGTGATACCAAACTTATTATGAGAGCAACAAGCATTAAGAAGATTGGATAGAACATATCAACACATAGGTAATACACACAGAGACAACAGATATAAGTGGAAACCCATAAAGGGAGAAAACCACATCTTATTTTTGTTGTGATGAAAAGGAAAGCTCCAACTCCCTCTCACCACTGATTTTCTGCAGGCACCAACCTACAGGAGGCTCCAACCTCAGTTAGCTACAACTGACAGCTATCAAGCTTCAACTTGATAGGGAAGCTCCAACTTCCTTACCTAATCAAAAGAAAATCTTTGCTGATTTACCTCAGATATCAACTCTATTCTGTAGCATCTCTTTCTAATCCTACTTTTCTTATCTTCTCTGCCTCACTTCTTCATACTTTGCACTCCCTGACTCTTCTCTGCATATCAATATGATATGCTTTATACAGTTTTCTTCATAACAGTTTGTATTCCACAGGGAATTCAAAGTGAATAGCCCTGACTCTTTGCATTCTGCCTCCTCACTTCTTTTTCCAGCTCATTTAGAAAATCTTAGCAATATATACAACTTTCAATTTTACAGTGGAGTTTTATTTCCTATGGAGACTTGCCAGTGCATCACAACAATATAAATCAATTAAAACATTTACATTAAAATGAAATGAGGACTCCAGCTCAACTTATTCAGCCTTTTGGATCACTGCGTATTTGTCTTTTCTGTGACCGTGTCTATATTTTTCGGCTCTGCTTGCTTTCCTGTTCTCTGCCATGGTGTAACTGCTGCATACATGTAACTGTGCAATTCAACTCTCGACGTTATAACAATAATAAAACATTTTAATACATCAAATGCCCTTGTGGGCCCACTCGCTGAACTTGCTCTATTCTCCGATGCGATGGAAATATGTATGAATCGTTTTACACACACACACACACACACACACACACACACACACACATATATATATATATATATATATGCCGTTGTGCTTTCCTTTCCTCTTTAGCTTTGGTTTAATAAACTTGGAGCAAGCCTGTGTTGATGGAAAAATCTGTCTGGCCAACAGCAGGGGATCTCCCCGGTAAAAGGTCCCAATTAGACCTTGAACCGTTTGGAATAGGGATCCCGTCCAGGGTATGGGTCCGGATACCGCTGATTTCTCCTTTCTTTGGGTCTTGCTTAAACTCTATAAAATAGTGGATACACACGTAATCAAATGATACAAGACATATGATTGATGCATTAAATGTACATTGTTAGTATGAATCTTTCATCGTAAAATATCACTTTAGCTACGCATAACAAATAGCCCTAACATCGATTATGGCTGCAAAATATCTTTAAGTCTGCTGCACAAATTCAGATCTAAGCACAAAAGACATTAAGCAGATAAAATATAATATGGCTCCATGTATCCAATAGACAAGACAAGAAAAAAGTGTTTAAAAGAATGATTTGTATTATATTAAAGAATGGGGCACCTGAGAGGAAAACAAGAAAGGTGTTTTCCGGTTCTCCTCAATGGGATGGGTTCTTGAAAGTCCTCAGCGTTTCAGATCTAAAATTCCTCTCTCTTATTGTGGTAGAAAAACCCTGACAAACATAGAACTCAATGGGAGCTCACAAAGCAAAAATGTAAAATGGTGACCAAGAATAGATCTAGTGTGATCTAATGCAATGAAGGTGACTAATGAATGGGGAAAACCCTTCTATTTATAACAAAATATTGGGGTGTTCTAGAACTCGGTGCATGAATAAAATATCATTAATCAAATTCTAGAATCACCCTTTAGGAATATTTAATTATATTTGTTGGAGGGAAAAGGTCTTTTGACTTGGGTCAATTCCTTTATTTATAAACAATAAATAAATAAATGATTTATTTATTATTTTAGGGAGATGGTAGGAATATAATTAAATAAATAATGATTGATTTAATTATTTACAAATGATTTAGTCAAATTTAACTAGGAATATTATTAAATAATGATTTGAATAACTTATTCCTAGGAAATAATTGAATAAATAATGATTTATTTAATCAATTTCCTTGTTTTGGGTTAAATATGACTAGGAAATATGGACAAATGTTATTTTATATGGTGAAAGCAATTTTACTTAGGGTAAAATTGGTCTTACATGGTGTACTTGGGTTCATCTAATGATAATGGGTTAGATGACCAAAAAAATGGTGTAACAGATTGCCCCCCAACGTATGAGTGTTAAGAGAAAATCGTATGACCGAAGTACGTTGTAAGAACTCAATAACTAGGCATCAAGAGGGAAGTGAGAGAGATGAATGTAAGGTAGTCTAATGTGCTAAAGGACTAGACCCGGAGGAGACGAGACTTACAGGTGCAACAAGTCTCTAGGTGATGAATTAGTACCAGTGTTAAAGGCAGTTGGGGAGGCATACCTATGCCCACCGATACAATAGTACAAAGAATAAGGCGCCTGGAAAACCACGGAACGTAATAATGAAGCATGTGCTGGCCTAAACATGAGTGAGATAAAAATGATGAATCCCACATACATGTGATGCCTGGAATAACCTTCAGGACTTATACAAGAATAATTAGTACATGAGATACAAATATACCCAAATTCCCCCTACACACGGGGAAGGGCTCACAAAATCTGACTGATATATGAAAATCGAAGAGGCGCTGCAAGCGGTTGAGGTCGATATCATCAAATGAGAGGAGTTGCATCAAGGGTAGAAATGAAGAAGTCATCCGGGCATGTGGGGGGCTACCTGCAGGGCCACCCCCTCATGAGGGTTGAGACATCTCACACACGCCCGGGAATCACCAATAGCTGCTGCTGCATCACTGGACCATAACATGTATAGACCACGATCAGGCTGAGAAGAGCTCGAACCAAAGTACACTGCCCCCTAGACCTGGATTTTGGAGTAAATGAGCCGATGTCGACAGAAGTAGGTCCGCCATAGGTGAGGCAATAAGGAAGTCCCAACTGAGGCACGAGGGAAAAGAGTAAAGTGACGAACAGATAGAGACTAATGATTATTATGGAATGAGGGATGATCCAAAGGGGATCATAAAGAACATGAGTACAAAATGGTATCTCATGACAGAAATTGACACAAACAGGAATGAGTGTGGAGGCAAGGTGGTGCCCCCAATGACATGTGTAGTAAGTGAGAAAATCCGATTTTGAGGGGAGGTGAAGTAATGCTTCATGGACAACAAGTGTCCTGGTGAAGTAACAAAATGCAAAACAAACAGATGTTGGCTATCTAGAAGAGAAGAAAACCCGTATTTCGCAGGGAAAATGCTAGGGGTAATATCTCTTAAGATAGAGTGCATTGCGAGGATTAGGAAGGATATGGCCTTCAAAGCCCTCTAAAAGATATGCCCCCTTACCAAGGTCTTTACTGATGATGTAAGGACCTAGCCATAATGAGTCAAACTTCCCATGACCGAGGGTATTGTGGGTCTGGTCATATACTAGAACGAGGTCACCTTCGTGAAAGGAACGAGGGTGGACTTTTCGGTCATACTGAGCTTTGGTGCGCTTTTTGGTCACTTCAAGAGTTTGCAATGCAACACGACGGTCTTCAGAGGCGCGCTCGAGCATGATAAGTCATTGTTCTAGAGGTTGGGTATCGGGGAGAAGTTCGACGGCCAAGTGAAGGGAAGGGATTTCACACTCAATTGGTAAGACTGCCTCCTCACCAAAGACAAGGTGGAAAGGAGTGAAACTGGTGGCAGTTTTAATAGAAGTACGATAAGCCCACAAAGCAGGGAAGAGCATGAGATGCCAATTGGTTTTGTGCTTATTCACCATTCGTTGAAGCATGGTCTTAAGAATTTTGTTGACCGCTTCAGCTTGGCCATTACCTTGGGGGTAATAAGAAGATGAATATTGGTGCTCGAAACCCAATAGGGAGGATAGCTCTTGCCAAATCTAATCTTTGAAATGTCGGCCATGGTCCGAGACTAACCGTTTTGGAACTCCGAATCGAGCAATGACATGGTTAAAGAAAAAGAGGGCTGTAGTGGCTGCCGTATTGTTAAACATTGGCATAGCTTCGGCCCATTTAGTGAAATAGTCAACTGCCACGATGATATATTTGTGGTTACTAGTAGATGGAGGTCAACATTCCATAAAGTCAATGACCCATTTACAAAAAGGACCGGCGGTGACGACAGGATGGAGAGGAGCGGGAGGAGCTCGTGCCTTCAGGGTGAAATGTTGGCAATTGGAACAGTGTTTGACTGCTTCAATGCAATCACTGAAGAGAGAAGGCCAAAAATACCTAGCACGCATGATTTTTTGGGCGGTGGCGAGGCCGGAGAGGTGGCCACCACAAGCGCCACTATGACAGGCATTGAGGACTTGTTCGGCTTCAGCATGTGTGAGGCAATGACGAAGGACAGTATCTACTCCACGACGATAAAGGTCATCACCGATTAGAAGGTAGCGAGAGGCTTGGTGTCGGATACGTCGTTGAGCATCTCGATCAAGATGAAGGGCGAACTTTTGGGTTCGCAAGTAAGTAAGGATGTCACCATACCAAGGATCATCGGTGGTGATGGAAAACAAATGTTCATTAGGAAGAGCATCATTAATTGGAGTATTTTGCATTCTGGTAGGCAGATCAAAAATGAGTTCTGCAAGGACTAAACCTTTCTTACTTTTTGGGGTGAAAAATTCAAGGTCGAATTCTTGGAGGATAACGACCCAATGGGCGTACTTCCCATTGAGGATGCGGCGACTCAATAGGAAAGCCATGGGGTTGGAATCAGTCACAACCTTGGTGGAACAAATGAGGATATAATGACGCAGTTTTTGGACCGAGAACACGACAGCTAGTGCTAATTTTTCTTCATGTGAGTAGGACACAGGTGGACCGGCAAGGTTCTTACTGAAATAATAGATCACATGTTCGATATCGTTATCATCCTCCTAGATAAGGACACCAGCAACCGAATAGGTGGAAGCGGAGATGTATAGGATGAAATCTCGGTCAAAGTCAGGGGGATGGATCAAGGGAGTGGATGTGAGAGCATGTTTGAGGGTGTCAAAAGACTCTTGAGCGTACGTATCCCAAACAAAAGGGGTGTGAGATCGAAGAAGTCTAAGAAAACCATGTGTGGTAGTGGCGTAGTCAGGAACGAATCGACGAAGAAAATTGGCTTTGCCTTGGAGACTTTGTAGCTGGCGTAAGGTATGAGGCATAGGAAGTTCAAGAATGGCTTGAACCTTCAAAGGGTCGAGAGTTATCCTGTCTTTTGACACGATGAAGCCGAGGAGACGACCGGCGGGAACACAGAAGACACATTTCAATGGGTTAAGGCGAATGTTATACTTGTGGCATCGGAGAAAAATGGTACGCAGGTCATGAAGGTGTTGTGCCCGATGTTTAGAACGTGCAGTAAGGTCATCTAAATAGGCAAGGATAATATGGGCTAAGTCATGGAAACAATAAGACATGGATCGTTGAAAGGTTGCGCTAGCGTTTTTAAGGCCAAATGGCATGACTCGGTATGCGAAAGTGCCCCACGGACTAATGAACGCGGTTTTAAGTTGATCAACACGACGGATAACAATTTGGTTGTATCCAGAGAATCCATCCATAAAGGAGAGAATCTCGTGTCCCACACACTCATCTATGATTGGTCAATAAAAGGTGTGGGGAAGTTGTCTTTGGGACAAGCTTTGTTGAGATCGCGAAAGTCGGTGCAGACACGAATGATGCCTTGTTTTTTGAGGATTGGAACTGGGTTAGACACCCAAGTGGTATATTTGATGGGGTAAATGAAACCAGCCTGCCAGAGCTTATCGATTTTAGCTTTGATGGCTTCACATCTAGAAGGATGAATGGGTCTCAGCTTTTGACGGACCGGAATGGCATCAGGCCATGTGTCGATGTGATGTTTGACAATGGAAGGATCGAGTCTGGGCATTTCTGAGTAGGACCAAGTGAAAATATCACAGAATTATTTGAAGAGTTTGGTGTAGGCTTCAATTTCTTCTGGAGTGCATTGGGCACCCATGGTGATATGTTCTTCAATACCTGGTTTGATAGAAATGTCTGTTTTAATGGTAGGAGAGATATTAGCCATATTGCCTTCTTCGAAACCGTCAAGTGCAGGGATGGGGTTTTTGAACCAATCAATTTTATCGGGAATGAAGTATTTAGATTCAAGGGCATATTGGTCATGGGACTGGTGTGGTAGGAAGTATGCACGATGGTGCATATCATCCCATGGAAAATCAGGTGCGGTCATGGCTTCCATGATGTCTTCATCGATCTGAAAAATGGGAAGGGTGGGAGGAAGAGGAGGACCGGAGGAGGTAGAAATATGAGACACCTGATTTGGAGGGGGAAGGCTCACGTGTGTGTTGGCATGAGGGGTGACAGCGGAGTGAACAAATGAGTAGTTGAGCGAACTAGTGGCGGAAGGCACTAAGGGGTCGGGTGCCGGGAGACGCGGGGATGAGGAAAGGTAGAGAATAGTGGTTGAAGTTTCGGCCATTTCAGTATCAGGACGAGGAATGGTAATCAGGGGAGACATGGGGTCTGGTGGTATGGAAGAAGGATGGCGGGAAAGTGCGGCTTCGAATTGGAGGTATGCGGCTAAAGAAGTGCGATACTCATCAAGGCATGGGCAAAGATGGGTGTAATGTCCATGGAAATCTTACAAAGAACAAGGATGATTGGTGCACAAGTGTTTAAGTTTAGGAAGAGAATCAGGTATGGTGACAGAGACTTCAGGGAGAGCAGATTCGGGAAACGTTTCATTGACCATGGTTTTGAGATGTGGTAATTCAGGGCAAGTATGGGTAGCATGTCCGACAATATCGCACAAAGCACACTGGATGGGATGCTTTGGAGGTCGAGGATGGGCAGAAGTTGTTGGGGTGGCTTTGTCCTTGGATGCCCCCCTGTGAGCTTGGCTAGTGGCACCTGACATGGTCGCCATAGGGGGTGGTTCCTGATGAGGGGACTGAGGTACAGGTGCAGTGGGAGAAGCCATGGGTATCGGTTGAACCAGGGTCAAAGCAAGATAAGGTTTGGGTTGGCCAGGCAGGGTAGGGGCTGGGGGGTCTAGGTACCAGACGGGTATGCCCAAGGTCAAGTTGGGGAGGGATAGGGTAGCCAAGATAGGGATGAAATGAGCGCCAGGAGGGGGAGCAAGGAAAGGAATCTGACCAACAGGGAAATGGCCAGGAGGAGTGTTCGAGGAAGGAGATCTCGAAGGAAGAAGGTGGGCTAGTGGGGGCGAAGGGCTAGGAGCTGGTGGAGTTAGGTGAGGGTGCGTTTTCATACTAGCCAAGATGGGTTGTGCAAGGTCAGCCCAAGAAGATTGCATCATGCAAACGTTCTCCATGCTAGGATTGGGTACGGGAGGAAGGTATAAAAAGGTTCCAAGCAAGGAGGAGTCTTTATAGACACCAGGGGAAACATTGGTCAAAGAATAAACAGTTGGTTTATTGGTGATAGTAGAGATGGTGGACTCAGGGGAGGTCTGAGATTTTGGTTCATGGTATGTCAACTGGTCAATGGTGACAATCTTGCCATTATGAGGGAAGAACATCTTGCGGTAGACTGCGGATGGGACGGCGAACATGGCATAGGTGTAACTACACCCCAAAAGAAAGTTGTAGTCAAGAGGGGCATCGATAACTTCAACGTCGACACAAACAATTTTTCCTGCAAGGGTGATAGAACAATTACGAAAGAGGCCAATGGAATGGGAGACATGGCCATCCCACACACGAAGGGTGATTGTGGAAGGGGCTAGCTTAGGGGGTCCAAGTTGTTTCCAAACTGAAGCGGACATCACACAGGTGGATGCCCCCTCATCAATAATACACCGAGCAACAGTGGCATTTCGGATTTTGACTAGGATTTGGAAAGCAACAGAAGGAGGAAGAGGGGGAGGTTCTGATTGACGGGCGTCGAAAACAATCAATTGGTCATCAACAGGATCTACATCACCCACGACAGATAGTAGAGCCTTCTTTTGAGAAGGGCACGACTGGAGGAGGTCCAGTGTTGAAATGGCAGCAGGAGAGTGTGCCAGATCATCTACTATACTGTATGAATGGGCAGCCCAACCAAAGGTAGCATTTCGGCGTAATGGTCCCTGAGGAGTCTTGGGATGAGCCTCAGCTTTGGGCGGAGGGAGTTGCAAGGGACCATTGGGTGTCTATAGAGGCTCTGGAGGACTTGAAGGTGGAGACTCGGAGGCAGACGAAATGGGAGGCGTGAAATACTGACGGGACTGAGTTTGAAGGTTGAGGTTGGCGGTGAGAGGTGGGTCAGAGGCCATCATGAGAATCTGGTAATCAGATGAACCAAAAGGGGAAGGTTGAGTGGTGACCGAGGCATGAGGGGGTTGAGTGGCCATGAATCCTTGTTGAGGGAAAGGATCGGTAAACACAGCAGGTTGAGAAGTAGTTGGGGTGGGAGGGACGGCAGGGGAGGAGTGTTGTCCCCGTACGGTGGCCTGAGATTCCCACATCTACCGCATTTGTGGTAATAAGGGACAATCGTGAGTGTAGTGACCATAAACACCGCAACACGAACAAGGCTTATTGGTGCGAAGTGGCCGGTCCGGCTTGGGCTGAGGGCCCTGTGGCTGGTTGGCAGTGGTAGGGTCAATACTGGAAGAATTGGGTCCCTAGTTACCAGAAGTGGATTGGTTGCCTTTTCTCTTTCTCTGAGAAGGAAGAAAATTAGGTGCCCCCTACTGTGCAAAGACTTGCCCTAGGGGGGTAGTAATTGTGGTTGCGGGGGTGGAAAACCCAAAGGAGTGGGAGGTCTTAATGATGGAGGAGCTGGGACACTAGGTTGTGGATATGGATAAGGGGTAGGATGGGAAACATTGAGGTAAGCAGGTGGGTGGGCAAAAGGAGGAGGCATGCTGTATCCTGGATACATGCTACCTGGAGGGGAAAAAGTGCCGGAGGGGCTGGCCCCCCCTGGAGGGAAGCCCGGAAGAGGCTGGGTAGAGGGATGGGATAGAGCTCCAACGATACCGTTGGCAGAGTGAGATGCCCCCGAGGTATTAGGGCCATCGGGCTTGGGGAGGTCAGGAAGGACGGTATAAACATAACCAGATTGGGCATAGATAAGGTCATACTTCAAGGCAATTTGGAGGGCGGCTTCTTCGGTTTGGGGAAAATGGGAGGCGACATCTTTGACAATGGGAGGTAAGAGAGAGCGAAGGAACCAGTCATCGTCACCATTCCTGGACATGAGCAGAAAGGGAGGTCGAAGAGGATTGATGAAAAGAAGTTAAGAGTTCAGTACCAGTGTCGTATCAGAGAGGGAGCTGGAAATAGGATAAAAAGGCTTGGGCAATGGTCGTAAAGGTGGTATGGGAAGAGGTTGCTTGATCAACATACCATTTAGAAGCTTCGCCGGTAAGCGTGCGTTGAAACAAACGAAGACGGATAGAGTCATCAGTGATGGAATTGGAGGAACACCACATTTGGAAAGATCGGATATGGTTAGAGGGATCTTCACTAGCAAGGCCTTCGAACTTGGGAATGTCGGAGGGGAGCTTGGTTGGCATAGTAGGCCAACTGACATCGTGGCGAATAGGGTCATTAATCAGCTGATTGAAGTCAGGGAGACTGAGGCTGGCCATATAAGGGAGCAACGGGGTAGTCGAGGTAGGTCCCGTAGTGGTTCCACTGGAAATGGACCCAGCAGTAGAACTGGGGTTAGGGCTAGGTCCTGAACTAGACATGGTGAAGGTAAAAGAGGGAGAACCAGAAGTAGGGGGAGAACCCAAACAATCATAAGAAGAGTCAGAGTGCGAACTCAGGGGGGGACTTACTCAATGACGACAGGCAGGAGGAAGTCGACTGACCGGAAACTGAGGGTGAAGGTCAAGAAGTCTTTGGGAGAAGCGCCTTGGGGGCACAAAGATGACGGGAAGAAGAAAAATCGACAGGGGTAGGGTGGGGAAAAATCAAGTGAGGTCAAGGGTAGAGAGGTGCAGTGACAATTGATTTTAAAGTCTTTGCCAGGCGGTGTTAACCGGGCTCTTCTTCACTTAGGGTCAGTGTGTGGCATGAGTTTATTTTAATTTTTTAAACCAAGACGTTTTGAGAGTAAAAGAAAAAGTGTGCTGTGTAACTGAAAAGAAATCTGCAGTAAATAAAACTAAAAGAATAGAAAATTAACAGCTACTACTGCATCAATCTAACCCAAGAAGGCGAGTCTCTCAAAACTAGTCTATAAGAGGGAAAAACTAGGCAAAGCACGCAAAAAGAGGCCAATAGATATAAGGTCAGGAGGGACAGGGATCTAAAGGAGAAATCTGCTGAAAAGAGGTGCAGAGAACAGCAAAGAGGCAGAGGCAAGGTTGCTGCTAAAAAGGAGGAGCTTAGCTAAAAATAGAAGGGACAAGGAGGCGGCCCTAGAAATGAACCCAAAAAAAACTATATGAGGTGATTTTAAAGGGAGAAGAGCTGATCTAAAGAGATCTGAAACTAAGGTATCAGATATGAAAGCAATAAGGCTGAAACTCTAGAAATTCAGACTTCTGAAACAGAAAAAACTCTCCCACAAAAAGTGGAGGGTACTAGAGCTCTAAGGGGCAAGATTCCACTTAGTTGAGTGAAAAATATCAGAAATAGGTCTAAACGGGCGGAGGCGGAGGCTGGAAAACCCTGACAGAAGCTTTAGAAAAACCCAGAAAAAGTGCTGGAAAATTGCAGAAAACAGTGCAGGTCACAGGTTCTGACTTGTTTGGCAGTCCATGTCACATATTTAGGGCAGAAAAGTGCGACCTCAAGGCCAGGTCGCACTTTTTGGGTTGATAAGTGCGACCTGTAGATTCGGCTCTCTCGGCGGCAGATTTCAGAAAAAAATTCGTCTCAGCTGCGGCTGATGTCTGTCACCTGCGCAATAAGGCCAGAAACACACGGAAGTTAAAAATTTGACTGTTTGAGGGTTTTAGAGGTGGAAAGCACCATAAAAATAGGAAAAACATAAAATGGAAGAGAAACCTTAGGGTTTGAAACAACTGGATATGTAGGAATATATAAAACAACAGCGGTCGAAAAAGAAAGCCCGTGTGGAGTCGCCAATTGTTAGTATGAATCTTTCGTCGTAAAAGATCACTTTAGCTACGCATAACAAATAGCCCTAACATCGATTATGGCTACAAAATATCTTTAAGCCTGCTGCACAAATTCAGATCTAAGCACAAAAGACATTAAGTAGATAAAATATAATATGGCTCCATGTATCCAATAGACAAGACAAGAACAAAGTGTTTAAAAGAATGATTTGTATTATATTAAAGAATGGGGCACCTGAGAGGAAAACAAGAAAGGTGTTTTCCGGTTCTCCTCAATGGGATGGGTTCTTGAAAGTCCTCGGTGTTTCAGACCTAAAATTCCTCTCTCTTGTTGTGGTAGAAAACCCTGACAAACATAGAACTCAATGGGAGCTCATAAATAAAAAATGAAAAATGGTGACCAAGAATAGATCTAGTGTGATCTAATGCAATGAAGGTGACTAATGAATGGGGAAAACCCTTCTATATATAACAAAATATTGGGGTGTTCTAGAACTCGGTGCATGAATAAAATATTATTAATCAAATTCTAGAATCACCCTTTAGGAATATTTTATTATATTTGTTGGAGGAAAAGGTCTTTTGACTTGGGTCAATTCCTTTATTTATAAGCAAATAAATAAATAAATGATTTATTTATTATTTTAGGGAGATGGTAGAATATAATTAAATAAATAGTTGATTTAATTATTTAAAAATGATTTAGTCAAATTTAACTAGGAATATTATTAAATAATGATTTAAATAACTTATTCCTAGGAAATAATTAAATAAATAATGATTTATTTAATTAATTTCCTTGTTTTGGGTTAAATATGACCAGGAAGTATGGACAAATGTTATTTGACATGGTGAAAGCAATTTTACTTAGGGTAAAATTGGTCTTACATGGTGTACTTGGGTTCATCTAATGATAATGGGTTAGGTGACCAAAAAAGTGGTGTAACATACATATAACACTATGAGTAGCAAGAGGAAATAATAAAGCATGAAGACCGAAGGAAGTGTTGTTAACAACACTTCATTAGGGTCATGCTTGTAAACTGTTCTGACCACAAAAGAAACAATTCCTCATGGCAAGAACACCCTTCACTTCCTAAAAGTTTTAAATGATAACACAAACGCTAATAAACAAAGCCATTAGCGTTCGTTAAGAAAGTGAAATGAACTCAACCACCATTAACATACTCAACAAACTGTTATGCAATTGTGATATGAATTGAAGATACAGTTCCCTTAATCTAAAGATGTTCAGAAACTGAAAATATAATACTCAATAGCGCCCATACATATGACAACACCAGATCCACAAAGGGATTTTTCAAAATGCTTGTATTCATGCTCAAATGTATAATCCTATGGTAATAAAATGTACTCAACTCGAGTCCCAAAACAAAGGTCCTATTACAAGTTCCCGAAGGAGGTGTTACATCCTAAATCCTATCGAAATTTGAAGGATCCTCCAGTTCAGGGTAACATGAAACGATGCTCAGTCTAGTAGCTAGCCCTACCAGAACAGGAGAGGGCTCTCTCCGGGTCAATCTCAGAGAAAATAATCAATAGGGCTTGAGATGACTTGAAATAAAAGCTAATTTTAGGCTAGGTATATAAGTAAAGAAGTTTGATTTTGATTTTGGGGGTTTTTGTTGGAATTAAAGGGAAAGGCAATTTTGGATCCGGGGATAAGGCCTAGTTTTTGCAGAGTTCTGATTGGGGCAAGGAAGGAAATTATTTTGATGATTTAGATTGAATGAATAGATGGTTCAGACTGGTGAGGAGATGAAGAGGGCAAGAGGCTTTCAAGAATCCTCTTCAAACAGATGAAAACATGGAAAATTAAACAAAAATCAAGGCAGAGCAAAGTAATCTATTGAACTCCACCTTTATAACTTGTTTGTTTAATTTAAGAAGAAAGGAGAAGGGAAATGATACACATAAAACATCAGTGATCTTACAATCACATAGAGAAACACACTATCAAAACATAGAGCCACATGGATCCCAAAGAGTGCTACAAACCCTTGTCTATTCCTTTGCCAAAATTGCAGATATGAAATGTACAATGAAGTGCCAATCAATCCCAAGTGTCCAACCCTGAAAATGACTGATGAATTACATGATATAGGCATGCCTAACTCATTCCCATGCCTCTAGGGGTCGAGCTCATCATTCTAGGATCTGTTTCAACCATATCTAAACTAGGAACTAGAAAATAGGCAATGAAACAACTTGCCTCTATATGATAGGAAACTGATTCATTAACTTACATTTCAACTTTTGGTGAATGAATCTTCTAGAATGAGTAAAAATGTGCCAAAAATACATCAAAGTCATGAAATTACATCAAGTTACATCAAGAGTTACATGAAAAAGTCAAACTAGCCAAAACTAGGCGAAATTCTGAGCTGCTGAGTGAAAAATAAGCCAAATTTCCCTATGTGTCGCACCTGAAATCTCTATGCGTAGCACAGGTTTGAGGTTGATTTTGAGGGCCTTCTCGAAGTCCAAATTGAGTGTAGGATAGCTCGTTGGAAAGCCCTGCCTGTCTAATTTCCAACCCACATGGAATTTCTAGATTTGGTTGCAATTTTCCCCTCCAAAAATAAATTCTCCCAACACTACTTCCTGTGTGTGCAAAAAGTGGCAGAAAGGCCATTTTTAGGGTGTTTTTGACCCATTAGGCAACCCAAAACTTGATGAAATCCTTAGGTAATCCATAGGCATGCATAAATTTTGATGAAAAATCGAAAAATAAAAATTTTTCCTCCTGAAGAGCTACCAATTATAAGCGCGCGCCAAGTGGCGCTACGCGCCGAGCAGGAAAATATGTTTTGAGACCAAAAAATTCAAAATTGACAAAATTTTTCCCAAATTTCTTGAAATTTGGGCTGAAAGTCCCTCATCAAGCACTATGCTAGACCAAATAAGCTTCGGCCAAAATTTGGAGCCTATCATGTCTTTTGCGACGCTTTTGTGCCCTCCTTAGCCTTGCCTTCAGGATCTTGATCCTTGCTTTGCAAACATGATTGCGCGCCCAATAATGGTTCTTCATGTGTCTGAGTATTTTCTTCTCCTTGTTTGCCTTCTCCAACAGCTTCTCAAGATGAATGTTGACCCTCTCAAGCCAAATCTCCCGCTCAATGGGTGTCATGTCGGTTTGGCTTCCTTGGGCAGCTTGCCGGTTCTCACGGATGTTTTGCAACTCCATGATCATCTATTAATCCTCCAATTGTTTGTTCCGCTGCTCCAAGTATTTTATGACCCATTGAGATCTCTACAATTTGTCGGTCAATGTGTCTATCTCAGCCTTCTGCTCCTGAATGATCTCTCTCAATTTTGAGCTTGGAGAGCTCAAATCCTCATCAATCAATATGAAATCAGTATCCGAGCCTCCTGAAGGGCCCTCATCCTGCAGAGGCCTATTTCCTCTATCCTGTACCTGTACCTATGCTGCTGATGACGATAATAATACCCCTTCCACCCTAGGTGGAGATAGTACTCACCGGGCTGCTGCAAATAATCCTCTCGTGCCTCTCTGATAAGTGACATATGTCGGCACACTAATAGTCTCTGCCTCTTGATCTCCATACTGATGTGAAGAATACTACATTTGGTGGAAATTCCAACACTTGGTTCTGACGCTTTTGACCAAATGTCGGAAATTTCCACAAATTTTTTCCATCCCGCCCGAAACCGTCGCTATACCGACGTTTATAGAAAAGTGTCACAATACCGATACTTATAAAAGTGTCGCAATTGCGACGTTTGGAGGAAGACGTCGCACTTATGACACTATGGCCCAACGCGTCGCTATTCACGACATTTGCATTAAACGTCGCAAGTGTGACATAATGTCTAAGTGTCATAATTGCGATGTTTAGAGGCCTTCGTAAGTGCGACACTTATATGCACGCTACATAAAAATACAAAACTTATATGCGCGCTACATAAAAATGATTTTATTGTTTCGTATCCATCGCAATAGCTACATTAACGTCTGATATCACACGCGCATTCACCCTCCACCCTTGCAGAACAACATTCACCCTCAGCTCTTGCAGAATAGTATTTGTCCTCAGCATTCGGCCTTAGCGTTCGCCCTCAGCTCTTGGAGAACAACATTCGCCCTCATCTCTTGCAAAATGGTAAGTTCTTACTGCGGGCCCTTCCTCCTATAGTAGGGTTGACCCTATTTGGGTTTTTTTGGTCAATTCCATTGGATTGTGTTAGGCTGTAGGGTTCTCTCTAGATGTCAAGAATCAAGATTCAATACCCTCTATTATCTTCATCACCCAATACAAGATTTAAATTTTTCCCAAAGAAACACCTATTAATTTGGCAGCCATTATTTCTCCTTGCTTTAAAAACCCTACATTTAAATGAAAACAAGCATTGCATTTCAACTACAAAAATCTATTAGTATTCAAATGTACATGTGTGCTACATTAACGTCTGATATCACGCACACATTCGCCCTCCGCTCTTGCATAACAGCATTCGCCCTCAGCTCTTGCAGAACAACATTCGTCCTCAGCATTTGCCCTGAGCTTTGCTGAACAACATTCGCCCTGCATTCGCCCTCAGCTCTTGCAGAACAACATTCGCCCTCAGCTCTTGCAGAACAGTATTCGCCCTCAGCTCTTGCAGAACAACATTCACCCTCAGCTCTTGCAAAATGGTAAGTTCTTACTGCAGGCCCTTCCTCCTATAGTAGGGTTGACTCTATTTGGGTTTTTTTGGTCAATTCCATTGGATTGTGTTAGGCTGCAGGGTTCTCTCTAGATGTCAAGAATCAAGATTCAATACCCTCTATTATCTTCATCACCCAATACAAGATTTAAATTTTTCCCAAAGAAACGCTTATTAATTTGGCAGCCATTATTTCACCCTGCTTTAAAAATCCTACATTTAAATGAAAACAAGCATTGCATTTCAACTACAAAAATCTATTAGTGTTCAAATGTACATGTGTGCATCACTTGTGTAGGGTATTCCTTTTCCACTTTCACATTATCCAAGAATGTGTGCGGTATAGTTCATATTTTTTGTGATTTAGATTATCTTAAAAAAGGAAAGGTAAATTATTTCCCATGGAAAAAGAAGGTTTTCCCTTTTTACTACTGGAAATGGTACAACAAAGTTCCATTTCTACCCGAAACTCCTATGAAGCAGGAACCAAATAAAGGCCATGTCCTCAATGGACATCATTTGGCTTTGAAAATGGCCATTGCACCGTGTTGTTTCTTATATTACATCACGATAGTTTCTTAGGTAATTTCTTGTTTCTTGAGATGAAAAACAACCAAAGAAATTATGAAGATCCTTTCAAGAAATAAATGACCATTTCTCAATCATATCTCAACTATTTTTTATTTTATTCAGTGGTTGCTTACTTTGAGAGAAATTTTACACTTTTATAAGGAATATAACATAAAAACAAAAAATGGGAAGGAATTGATGAGGTAGATGACCTTTAGTTGTTGTCAATTAAGAATTGATAATACACGATGCATGTTCTGTACTACAAACTAGATTCCTTTCTGGAGTTAGGACACAGAGTATTGAATCAAAGTTGTAGTTTCTAACTTCTTGTATTGGTTCATCAATCTTGAAATTCAAACATTGCATGTCTTCATTGCTTCATGTTTGAATAATTTGCATCATATTGTACAATAGGAAATTAGGAATTATGATTATTATTACTTTATGGATCTGTTAAGTTACTTTTAAGTTTGCATGGTTTAGTGTGAAATTATTCTAGTCCCCAAACACATATAATCAAGGAATTATAACGTGATTTCAAACATTAAATATCAAGAAAATCGTTTAAAGGATATTGAAAGGAAAAAGGTGATGGAAGATAGAAAGTGCCTTACTTAAATGCTCTAAGGATTTTTCAATAGTTGCTCCAAAAGCTTCACTTCAAGGCCCTTCCAGATCGTCTCCAACAATGCTATACCATCAGCTTCAACAATGTTGCTCCAAAAATGTCTTGAAGGTCTTCACAACAAGTTTACTAGAATTTGCTCCAACAATATATTCAATAAGGTCTTCATTGTCAACTTGTCTCTTGTTTGGGTGCCTTAATGTGCAATGACATGTTTCCAGGACTGAATTCAATGCAAGGCATATTTGAAACTCTAACTCTGTCATCCGGTGTCTTATTAGAAATTATTTCAGTTTTCATTTTGTGTTTTAAATTTAGATATTGTTTTCAAGTTTTTACATTTATAATTTTATTTCAATGTGGCAGACTGATGAGAGCAGTGCAGGAACAACCCAGAGACGGGATGAACGCAGAAAGAGGCCAGCGGAAGAACATGTAAAGTGACAGCATTGCTCTATCTTCAGGTATTTTAGTTATTTACATAATTGAAATAATATTAATTTTGTTCAAATATGCAGACACCTAGCCATGGTACGCCTGATGATTCCCTCTTTGAGGAAGAGCTTTCTTCATCCCTATCTCCAGTGTTCTTGTTGCGAAAAAAAGCACGAGATGCAAGGTCGGAATTTAATACTTTGATAGACGCGCCTCAAACACCTGAAACAGAAGAGAGGATAAAAAAACTTATGAGCCACCTAGAAAGATATCAGGTAATAATAAAAAGTCAAAAGGATATTTTTTTTGTTCTGCATGAGATGAATTGTGATAGTTTGATTTTTAATTTTTACATTGACTAAACTAACAAAAGTTCTTTTGTATGTAGCATTTTCTGGCATTTTCTGAACCCGATGTTGGTGGTAGTGGGACACAAGGGCAAGAGATTGCCCAACAACCCTCTCGTACACCTTCTACTCCTTTAGGTGCTAGCCAAGAAACACACCCTGCCCAAGTAGACACCCAGCCAACCGCTGAACGTGTTGGCAATGATGAGGATGATATGGCCAACTACATTATTGCGTTTCCTGGAGCTACACGTGTCAGCTCCACAGGGACCATTAATGGCACGTTGTTGGTGAACGATGAAGGTGTCCCTATAAAGCATGTACAACTCCCGGGTAAATTTTAATATTTTAACTATTTCATGTACTTTATCTAAAACATATTTATCATGATTTTTATTTTTAAATTAATGATAATATCTTTTTTTTACGACGAGCTTGATGAGTTCTACGGGTATGCGGAGAGCCATGCATTGGTAATTTTTGGCCCAACCATATGCACGGGGTGGAATTCTGGAAGTTCCAACATGAAAAAAATAACTAGATTATCTAGAAGCCCTTCACCGGAGTCGACACATTTAATGAAAACAACGGTTGGTTTGGTAGCGGCAAATATTTAAATTGAAATATACCAGGGGACACCTATAGGGCCATAGTGCAATTTAAACCTAGATATGAGCGTCCTCTCGCAGTTCCAGAGAGTGAGTGGAGAGCACTCATCCATGACGGAAAAGAGAAAAGGGCAAAGAAAGAAGGAAAAATGCCAACTGGACCCGCAAGGTAAATTACAACTTTAATTCAATAGATTTAATTTTCTCTATGTCTAAAATAAAAGTGTGCTACGTCATATCTGACTTAAATATTTTGATGCTAGGTTTCCTGACACCTCAAAGGCAACCAAAGCTAGGATTGAAAAAAAGGGCCATCACAAGCTAGGCCAGGGCGACTACTTGAAATTGGCCGCAAGAATTGTAATTAAGTAGCTAAACATCTTATAATTAATTGTATCGCCTTCCAACGTTTTTGTAATCCTATAAAATATGATTAAAAATACACAATCATATGTAATGTAGGGTGATGACTTCGGAACAAAAACTACAGAGGAAGATAAAAATATCGCTTTCCATTTCGGCTATCAAGTCGTAGTTGAACGTCGCATAAGCTTGGGGCAGGTCCCAAGATCTAGAATGCCTGATAAGGTAAAACATTAACCTTTCAATATGTTTGTTTTCATCCATAAATTTAATATCTAACAACTTTGTTTAAATCAGGGGAGCAACACTACCGATGACGCAAATAACCCAGTTTTAGAGCCAAATGTAGATGATCCTCACGTGCAACCTGATCATTGTAGTAGGGACCAGGCCGACAATGCTACTATCAGTGAGGGCCGTGACGGTAATTAATTTCCACTTATATTTTTTTCTAATTATACCTTGATGGTTGTCCTTATAACGTTTTTGTTTAAATGACAGAGAATGTTTCCCTTGAGGATCTTACCACCAGAGAGGAAGACAGGGCAACAGTCCCAACGGCGACAACTGGTGCACCAGGTAAATAATCTCATTGCAATTTTTTTTATTAATATTACCGAACTAGTTCAATGATATTTAAAAACTGACAATTAAAATTTAATATTGTCTGTTTTTGTAGGCGATGCCCCGTCACTGGATGAGACCAGACATCGTGACTACGCAACTAGGTCAGCGCCGACAACTGGTGCACCAGGTAAATAATCTCATTACAATTTTTTTTATTAATATTACCGAACTAGTTCAATGATATTTAAAAACTGACAATTAAAATTTAATATTATCTGTTTTTGTAGGCGATGCCCCGTCACTGGATGAGACCAGACATCGTGACTACGCAACTAGGTCAGCGGCGACAATTGGTGCACCAGGTAAATAATCTCATTGCAATTTTTTTATTAATATTACCGAACTAGTTCAATGATATTTAAAAACTGACAATTAAAATTTAATATTATCTGTTTTTGTAGGCGATGCCCCGTCACTGGATGAGACCGGACATCGTGACTACACAACTAGGTCAGCGGCGACAACTGGTGCACCAGGTAAATAATCTCATTGCAATTTTTTTTATTAATATTACCGAACTAGTTCAATGATATTTAAAAACTGACAATTAAAATTTAATATTATCTGTTTTGTAGGCGATGCCCCATCACTGGATGAGACCAGACATTGTGACTACGCAACTAGGTCAACGGCGACAACTGGTGCACCAGGTAAATAATCTCATTGCAATTTTTTTTATTAATATTATCGAACTAGTTCAATGATATTTAAAAACTGACAATTAAAATTTAATATTATCTATTTTTGTAGGCGATGCCCCGTCACTGGATGAGACCAGACATCGTGACTACGCAACTAGGTCAGCGGCGACAACTGGTGCACCAGGTAAATAATCTCATTGCGATTTTTTTTATTAATATTACCGAACTAGTTCAATGATATTTAAAAACTGACAATTAAAATTTAATATTATCTGTTTTTGTAGGCGATGCCCCGTCACTGAATGAGACCAGACATCGTGACAACGCAATTAGGTCAGCGGCGACAACTGGTGCACCAGGTAAATAATCTCGTTGCAATTTTTTTTATTAATATTACCGAACTAGTTCAATGATATTTAAAAACTGACAATTAAAATTTAATATTATCTATTTTTGTAGGCGATGCCCCGTCACTGGATGAGCCCAGACATCGTGAATACGCAACTAGGTCAGCAGTGTGGGTTGAAAGGCACCTTATAACGTTTTTGTTTAAATGACAGAGAATGTTTCCCTTGAGGATCTTACCACCAGAGAGGAAGATAGGGCAACAGTCCCAACGACGACAACTGGTGCACCAGGTAAATAATCTCATTGCAATTTTTTTTATTAATATTACCGAACTAGTTCAATGATATTTAAAAAGTGACAATTAAAATTTAATATTATCTGTTTTTGTAGGCGATGCCCCGTCACTGGATGAGACCAGACATCGTGACTACGCAACTAGGTCAGCGGCGACAACTGGTGCACTAGGTAAATAATCTCATTGCAATTTTTTATTAATATTACCGAACTAGTTCAATGATATTTAAAAACTGACAATTAAAATTTAATATTATCTGTTTTTGTAGGCGATGCCCCATCACTGGATGAGACCAGACATCATGACTATGCAACTAGGTCAGCAGTGCGGGTCGAAAGGCACGAAACAGGAGCAGAGCATGATGATATTGATGATGTAATTAGGAGCTTTAGAAATAGGAAGAAGAAAAAGAAAATTCGATAATGTAAAATATTATATTATTATAAGACAAACGTTACCATACTTGGAACGTTTTTTGCGTTATATAAAAAACTCATTTATCATACTATTTTTATGTCAAGCATTAATTGCAATGTTTCCTTGCGTACTTTTTGTTGAATTGTTTTTTTATTAGTTATTGAATATTTTTTTTTATGCTCATGAAAGTAAAAAATAAAATATAGATTGGGTATTGGGGAATTGAGAGTGATGTGAGGGGGGGGGAGGGGCCATAAGAGCTTCCACCTTCACGTGGTTGGCCTTTTTTAGTAGAGAATAATTTATTGGATCGATTTAATCTTGGAGCAAACCTCCCTCGATCCAGCGTAGCAACAAAAAAGTCACTGTTGACTTAGTTGCTACTCTTTCAGATCGTGGGAGGCTTGTTCCAAGTTCATGCGACTCCAATAAATTGTTCTTGAAACGAAGAGGAGCTTATTCGGGTATGTTTTGACATTTTCAACATATGTTCTAACATTATCATAAGAATGCATCTTAGAGTAAAAAATACTACATCAATTACTTGTATTTATTGTATAGATAATGATGGATTTTGATTGACTTGGCGGTGCAGGTACAAATCCTCTTGCATCATGAGCAATACAACTTGTCAACCAGGGTCATGTCCAGGATATTTTTGCTTGTGCGCTTGACCAGGTTCGTAATGTCACATTTTGTAAGTTCCTTTACGGTTCATAATTCAATATTAAGCTTGTTCATGATTATTATCTAGGTTTTTTGTATGTGTTTTTTCATCTATTTGATTGTAAGCAACTCTGCATGTTTCCTGTTGTTCACTATGATTTCTCCATTTACCACTCCCAGGATGAATCCAAATTTATTGTTACATAGGTTACTTTATTGTTACTATGATTTCTCCATTTACGATTTCATAGGTTACATCATGTAAAGTTGTCAATCTCAAGTTGGTGATGAGCTTTAGTTCTCCAGATTTGGGGCTTTTATGATATTTTCTCCCTCATGTCATTCCTGCATCACCTCGTTGTTTGAGCATGCCAATTTTCTACCACTTTTACCAATTGGCACATGTCAATCTCTTAGTGGTGCCACATTTCACCTATTTTCAGTGAGAGTTTAGGATTTCTCTAACATAGCTTCAGAAATCTGATTCAGTTCCTGCTTGAATATCGTCACATAATACTCATGGTTTGGATTGATGAGAATGTTCTAAATGGTTGGTTGATTCATAAGAACCACCCATATAGTCATCTTGAGATATTTCAGAAGTTTTCTCGGGTTTCCTTTTTCACTGTTTCTAGTGGGTGGGATGGTGTGGGGTGATCCATCAATACTGGTGCTCTTGTAGTAGGGAATTTGTTTTTGGGGATATAAAGGAGCATTTGATGTAGATGTCCCATTGGATGCATTCATAGATGGGCACGAGAGGTCAAGAATTTAAATTAAAAATATGCAACCTCTAGCATGGCAACCTGAAGGCCGCGAGAGACACTAGTTAAAGATTGTTTTGTGCTGGCCTTAATATAGTCGTGATTTATTTCTATTATCTTAATGAAAATATATAGTCCGGTCTCATTAAAATGAGGATTGTGGTTGTATTTCTCTTTGGTTGTTTCTCTCTTAATGCTCTAGAAGTTGCCAAAGTTGCGATAGTTGTTTAGTTTGCCTGTTACAACTTAAAAGTGGTTTTTAGCAATGGGAGTCATGTTTTTTAAGGTTCATACTAATATGAAGATCTTGTAATTCTATATTCAGGATAAGAGAATATGGCCTCTGCTTTGGGCAGTATGACAACAATTGCCACATCTACCTCATTGGGTAAAAATGGAAAGGGGAAGAAGTTGGGTGCAATGTTTGATAATTATGGCAGACAATTGTCTTCTCTTTCAGTTTTTTCACCCATTTCCTTTAATCGCTCAAGCAGAAGAGGGACTCTGAGATTACGCGACAGAGAGAAGGTAGTTAATACAGGAGCTATGGAAAAGGAGTTGTACTTCAACAAGGATGGCTCAGTGACAAAAAAATTGCAGGTCAGAGAAAAAATTATGTTTAAAGGAAGGTCACCTGCACGTGAAACTTCACTGCGGTGGATCTTTCCTTGTCCACTTATATTCGATTTTAATGTGTTATTTTAATTTTCATGGAGGGTTGTTTTGGCATATGGTCTGGCATTCAATTGCACACTTACTGAAAGCATTGTCAATTTGTCTTGCAGGCGGTGTGAACAAACTTGCTGATCTTGTTGGAGTCACCCTTGGGGCAAAGGGAAAAATGTTGTCTTGGAGAGCAAGCATGGTTCTCCGAAAATAGTTAATGATGGTGTGACAGTAGCTAAGGAGGTAATTTGTAGATGTGTGCTCTGGTTTTATTTTTAACATTGTAATGTCTTAGATTTGGTAGGCATAATTTGAAAACTCAAAGGTGAAAGGAAACATATTTGTTACCCAGTGGTCTACTTGGCCTATGGACTAGCCACATTAGAGTAATGCATAAAGATTTTCACAACAATAAAAGGAAAGGGTTATGGCTTAGTCAAATTTTATTGTTATTGACAGTGTAATGAAATGTATCTCAATGCTATGGTTTTGGCCTTTTTATTGGTTGAATTAGAGGACCCAGTTGAAAATATTGGGGCCAAGTTGGTAAGGCAAGCTGCGGCAAAGACAAATGATTTAGCTGGGGATGAAACCACAACATCTGTTGTTCTTGCACATGTTGGAATATTGAAAAATTCCAGAACAATGAATGGAGAATAAATCTCCCTTCCTCTAATACAGAGAAAATAAAAATTTCTTTGACAGGAGACAGAGTTTCAATACTTTGAAAGAAAACTTCTATTCCCTTCAATAACTCAAAAAAAAACTATTACACTTCTTCCTCATTGAGAGGGATTACAAAATTATGACTGTGTTGAAGCCTAGAAAATCTCTGCTTCAAACATCGGGGAAAACCACCCGGTCGGGACCTTAAGACAGCTCATTTTCCGTTTGGTATGGTGGCTCCGACTGGATTTAAAGGACCAGTTTCCTTATAACTAAATGGATTGGTTTGGATGGGTGGAAATGGGACTAAATTAACTGAAATAAAACTATCTAATTTAAACTAAATATTGATAAAGAAATTCTAACACTAACCCGGGTAATTATATGTGAATACAACTTAAGATTGTTTCAATTTAACAATAACCATGAAAATGTATTACTATTTAAATTGAAATATGCAGAAACAAATAAAGATAACTCTGTTTAAGAAATTAAACAGAGTTGTATTATCATATTGCATTCATCATTGTATACCATCTATATATACTTATGAAAGATAACGTTTCAATTATACTCAGAAATGATATATAAAAGGAAGCATTGTGAAAACAAATATATATAAATGATAGCAATTTTAAAGCGAATATCATAAGACAAAAGAAATCAACAGTGAAAGGATAGAAATACTTCATTCATCTCGAAGACTTTCAAATGCAATGTGATATTCTAATCCAGTAACTCTGATGCAAAATCAAATTCCAAGGTACAAAAATGCAACACTTCAAAGATAATTCCGCATGAAAATCACCAGATGTGATCCTTTTTAAAAATATATAAGACAATGGAGTACAGAAATGCAATCTCCAAGTCAAAAAATATTAAGATCCAGGACCCCTCTCTAAATGCATGAGAAGGGTTTAAATACTACCTAGCTAAATCTAAAAATAGTCTATTACAAAAATTAAGGATTTGGTTCAATGACCGTCCTTTTCCTAGGCTAAAATACAGTAAAATTAAAACTAAATCTAACTATCTATGAACTTGATCTTTAAACTTGCAGGCATCTAGCATAGTTTTGAGAAGATGCGGTTGACCAACTTCAGAATTCAACTGTTCTGAAAAGACAGAGTCGGCAAGCATAGGAGCAATCTTCTCTGTAGCATTGTTGATACAATTAAGCGCACTGTGCTGACTGTGTGGCTTCACCAAGTAAATCCAGTATGAGTCCCAATTCAATCTTGTCAGCGCTTGGATAGATTTTGCTCTTTCTTCTGCCTTTTGCCTCCATTCTGTTTGCAGTTGATTTTCCTGTGGGAGATATCCTGGAACAGTTTCAGGAATCAAATTAGCTTTGTGTAAATTGTCATTTACACAATCTGTAAGAGTGTTTGCCGCTGTAGCTGCCTCCTCTGCTGCCTTTTCTGCCTTTTGCTCTGTTATCAATTTTGCAATTTCATCTTGATTTTTCTTCACCATTCATATCATAGTTTTAGCCAAAGTAGTTTCTTTTTATCGATTTGTCCTTCTGCAGTAGTTTTCTTCTGCACCGAACACGCTCCACATCTTTTTCCTTGCTCATCATTAAGTGCCTTGAATTTGGTCTATGTTTCCTCATTTTGTCTTATAGTTATTTCAAGTCTCTTCGACTCCCGACTTTTCTCAAGAAGAGCTTTATGTTTCTCTGAGAACTCCTGACCTCCAACAGCTTCTTTAGTAACTTCTAAAAGCTCTATAGAGGCTAATTTTGGCAAACTTACATACCTTATCTTGTGGTAGAAACTGTGTCAATTTGCCCACTTGGATATTTGAACTTGTGAACAGCGTCTAAAACATCCTTTTTTGGTACTGTCCACTCGTGTTTGATTTTCTTCAATGGTTCATCTCTTTTGGTCCATTCTTGTGTGCATTCTGATAAATTAGCATGTTCTCTGGCAAATTCTTCCATAAATTGCTTATTATAAGGCGTATGAGGTTCTGGCAACTTATACATTAATCTCAGATCTTCTGTGGTGAATGACCTGATTAGCTCTTCAGATGGAGTTCTGAATTGTCTGTCTGAAATATCGGTGCTGTCCAGCACCCATTTCACCATGTCCGTATATGGGAGAATCCTTGGCCTTGCCGCTATCCTATGCAGAAATGAACAAGCCAGTTCTTTGAGGGTTGCTTCAGACGTATTACTAGAACCTGTTGTAGCCACAACTTTCATCACCACAGGATTTTCATCCTCTAATAGATTATACATTCCTTCCCAAGTGGATATACCGACATCCTTATTACAAGCGGTGTCTACATACAGCGCAGCCATTTCTTTGTTTTCAGAACTCGAGCTCTTCTCCTTCTTACCCATAGTGTTTAGTGAAAGCTTTGTATAGATGTTTGCTCCTTCGTGCCTGCGTTTTACGAGTAAATGAGAGTAATGGCATAAGAAAGGTGATGAGACTGTTTTAAATGTGAAAGCGGATGAAATATAATATTTTAATCGTGAAACGACTTTCAATCCAAACACAATCTCATTTACCATTAATTGTCAATCCAATCATTTAATCTAATCATTAAAGCACATAACAGATTTGATATATGGGAAGATTGCCTTTGGACAACGCGCCTACATGAATCTGCGACATTGCGATCTGCGATTTGCTGCGCAATATCGCAATATCGCAATATCGCAAAATGAAGCCATCGCAGTTATGTAAAATAGCGCAAAAGCGGAAATTGCGCAATAGCGCAAAAGCGCACATCGCAAATCTCGCAAAAGCGCAAAATTGAAAATAGCGCAAAAGGTATTCATTAATCACTTTTGTTTTCTGCGCTATGCGATCTGCGACCAATACGTTTATTGTATAAGCTTTTGGGATCGCATTATCGCAAAAGCGCAAAATCACATTTTCAGTTTTATAAAAGATATATACCATTTTGCTATGGATGCGCTATTTTGTTTAAAGAGCAATTTTATTGTAATTTATCATAAACTTAAGTGTTTCTTAATTTTCTTTCTAAGGGATTTCTATAAGTTTATGATAGAAAGTTTTATTTGAAAAGGAAAACAAATCCTAATTGATTTTTTGGATTTTTTAACTAAGGGTCCCCATTTATTTAGTATTATTACTAATATTAAATAAAAAGGGGGGTTGTTGCTGGTCACAACAATTGGCGATTCACTGAAAGAAACAGTTATCTCTGAAAAATAAAATGAACACTATATCTTTAGTAAGTAAAGATTTTTAAAGATAATGAAAACTATCCTAGGATAATTCAAATAAAATGTAACTATGAAAAAGAAATAAAAATCATTTCATAATTTCTTTCTAATTCCTTAAGAATAAAAACATTTTGGGTTATTTCAAGCTTTGATTGGTGTTAATAATGAAGTAAGTGGATCTCTCCAAGTTTTTGTTTTATAATATACTCTATTGCCATAGGTATTGCCTCTGCTGCCAGCAAACGTTCATAGTCTCGACAGGGTTACCTTTAAACCATTAACCATTCATTGTCCCATCCAACTAAAATTATGACTTTTTAAAAGATAAATTCATAAGACTTATTATCTCATGTTTTTGTCTTTTACTTATTTTTTGTTTTAAGAGCCATTGTTCTAGTTTGGTAGCCAGTTAATAACAATGCCATTCACTAGTTATAATTAAACTGAACAAGCTGGCTTGTGATGAGACCCCTTGTCTTATATTTATAAGCCATTACCTTGTTTTGGTATGCAGTATTGGTAATGTCAGTTTTATTACTCCTTATGAACATGGTAAGTCGGCTCATAATGAGACCTCTTATCTCTTTAAATTTTCATATAATTTCTTAGAATTACATTCTAAAAAATCACAACTTAAATGGATGGGGTGAAATAGTTTTATCCTTAAGAATCAATGGATGACAATTTTCAGAGTTTTTTTTGAGTTCCAAAACTTTGAAAAAAAATCTTTACTTTGATAGATAACCTTTCTCTGCTTAATAAAATTATGATGATTTACATTCTTCTCAAGTTTTCAAAAGATCATACAAATGATTGAAATAATCTTTCAAAGTTTAACATCTTATTTTAAACTATTCAAAAACTGTGATCATTACTTTAAAAATTCTTATTTACACAAAATAAATATTTATAATATTTTTCTGAAGAAATTTTCTTAAATAGTAAACAGTCAATCAGAGACTCATAAACAACCTTTATTTGTAAAAACAAAAACAATCAAAAACTTTGCAGAAAGAAATATATACAGTTTAAGAAGGGGTTACCTCCTTATGAAAAGAATTTCTTCAAGATAAGCCCATTTACAGGAAGAGGCTCTCTCTTACCTGTTAGATCTTAAATTATGAATGTATTTGAGCTTATCTTCTCAACGATCTGAAATGGTCCAAGCCACATTTTTTGAAATTTGGTATGTTTACCTTTTTCTTCGTGTGCTTTATCCCATTTCAAAACGAGATCACCAATTGACAAAATTTTTGAGCCGATAGAACTTGCATCAAAAGAAGATTTTACAAGTTGTTGATGTTTTTCATGAGTAATTTTTGCTTTATCCCTATCTTCTTCTAGTTTAAGGATTTGATCATATCTCAATTGAATGGATGAAGAAGGATTTTCTTCAATAAATTGCACTAGGGCTAACGATGGAAGAGTTAAATTTGATGGTATCACAGCTTCTTTTCCATAAACCAGATTGAAAGGTGAAGTCCCTATTGAAGCTTTTTTAGTGATACGATCAGCCCATAATGCAAAGATTAAAGATTTGTGCCAATTCTTTTGATTTTGATCAACGGTCCTTTTAATGATTTTGATAAGGTTTTTGTTAGTGGATTCAACCAAACCATTACCTTGTGGATAATAATTTGCTGAATATTTTAATTTAAAACCTATTTTGACTGAAAATTCTATTAAACTATTTCCAGAGAAGTAAGATGCATTATCAAAGACTAGAGCGTTAGGTACACCAAACCTGGTTATGATGAATTGATCTATGAAATCAATAATTGCATCAGAATTGGCTACCTTCAACGGGATTGCCTCTACCCATTTTGTAAATTAATCAGTTGCATTAAGGATGTACTTGTGCTGTTTGGAAGAATGACGTACTATCTCACCAATAATGTCAAGCCCCCATTGTTCGAATGGTTGCTCAATAGTCATTGGTTGCAAAGGAAAAGTTGGTTTCCTTTGTCTTCCACTTGCAGTTTGACAAATTTGGCACTTCCTTACGTAATCATGCGTATCTTTAAAAAGGGTAGGCCAGTAATAACCAGCACGAATTATTTTGTGAGCTGTGGTATCACCTCCAAAATGACCTCCTGCTGGTCCATCATGCAATTCCTGCAAAACCTTTTCAGCTTCAGTCTTTTCAAGACATCTTAATAAAATTGAATCATAATTTTTCCTAAATAACACATTATCAATGATCTCATATTTAATAGCCTTTAACCTTAAAGCGCGTTTACTCTTATAACTGAGATTAGAGGGAGCATGCCCATTTTTCAAGTAATAGATAAGATCAGCATACTGAGATTCAGAATCTGTAACACTTATCTGACTTACTTGAATATCTTGATTTGAATCTTGATTTTCTGGTATGTTATGAGCTCCTGCCAATAATCTGCAAAAACCTTGTCTTCTAACAATCTTAGCTGGTTTAATATCAATATCATATTCTTGCAAGGTTGTTACCCAGTTAGCTCTCTTTTCTCCTACTTCTTTTTGAATTAATAATTTCCTCACTGCAGAGAATGGGACAATGCTTTTTCTATGTGTTTTCAAGAGAAAAGGTCTGAAATGTTTGATTGATTTAAATACAGCAAAGACTTGTTTTTCAACATCGAAATAATTAAGCTCAGCTCCTTGCAGATTTGAACTAAAGAAAGAAATTGGTGCTTCGATTTCTTGATCATTGAGTTGTGTTAAAATGGCTGCATAGGATGTTTCAGTGGCCAGAGTATACAAAGTAAAATCTTTAGAAAAATCCGGGGTATTCAATGCTGGTGCATTAATGATCGCTTGTTTGATTGCCTCAAAAGCTTCTTTTTCTTTATGCGTCCATTTGAATATTGAATTCTTCTTAATCATATTTTGCATAGGTAAAACAATAAAAGAAAAATCAGGAATAAATCTTTTAACAAAATTGATCTGTCCAAGAAATGATTGCATGGATTTTTTGTTATGAGGTAAAGAGATATCAGAAATTTCTTTCACTCTATCTGGATCAATATATATACCATATTTTGACACAACAAATCCTAAGAGTTTTTCTTCATCTAAATCAAAGAAAGATTTTTTCGGATTTAAGGAAATACCAAACCTTCTACATCTTTCAAATATTTGTTTTAAATCATTGGCTCTCTTTTTTGAAAATACTGTTATGTCATCAAGATAAACAACAACTGATTTATTGATCAGACCTTTAAATGCTATGTCCATGGCTCTTTTAAAAGTTGCTCCTGCATTTATTAGACCAAAAGGCATTTTATGATAAGCATAAGTTCCCCATTTTGTTCTGAAAGTTGTTTTCAATCTGTCATCTGGATGAACTAAAACTTGATTATAGCCTGAAAATCCATCGAGAAAGGACATAAGTTCAGAACCAGCTACCTTTTGAAGTATCTGTTCCATGGTTGGCAATGGGAAATTGTCTTTTAAACATGCCTTTTTTAAATTTATGAAATCAATACAGATTCTTATATCACCATTCTTCTTCCTTACAGGTACCATATTGGAAACCCAATTGGACTGCCTGACCGGAAAAATGATTTTGGATTTTAAAAGTTTATTAAGTTCTGATTTGATTTGACTTTTGAGATTTGGATGAATCTTTCTCAACTTCTGTTGAACAGGTTTAATATCATGAAGCATTGGAATCGTGTGTTGAATAACCGAAGTATCATACGTTTTTAGATCATCATAATTCCAAGCAAAAACGTTTTTATACTTGTTCAGCAGTTTAATGAACGCATTCCTTTCCTCTGGTGTTAAATTGAGTCCTAAGTTAACGTTTTGAGGTTTAGAATCAGAACCAAGATTTACTAATTCAAACTTTAAGATAGAGCTTTGAAGTTTAGCATTAGTGACTTTCTTAAATCTGTCTTTAATGTCATATAAATCCTCTAATTTAACAACAGATTTTGGAATGGGGTTTTCATTACCTTTTGAAGCAATTTGTAAATCATGATCATCTTCATCAATAATTTGCTCATCATATGATTTCTCTGAAGTCATGAAATTTAAAATATCTTGATCATGATAGAAAACTCTCCAATTTGTGACATTGTCTGGGACAGATGGACGAAAAATTAATTCTACAGAAAACCTATCAGGACTGCAGTCTTCAGTGGGTAGGAGTTTAGATGCAACATTAGCTAACAAGTCAGCTGATGTATTTTGATTTCTAGGAATAGGAGAAATATTAAATGCTAAAAAATGAGTGGTGAGATCTTGTACTAGGGTTTGATAGTGTTTAAGATGTCCTGAAAGGCAATGAATAGTATTCCTAACTTGTTTTATGACAATTTAGGAATCACCAAAGACTTTCAAGTATTTAACATCTAACCCTATAGCTTTATAAAGTCCTTGAACCAAGGCTTCATATTCTGCGGTATTGTTAGTACACTCAAATTCTAACCTACATGACAGCATGGTTTTCTCTCCATATGGATCAATTAAAATGCATCCTGCTCCAGCTCCATCACTAGACTTTGATCCATCAAAATATAACGACCAAAATAAAGATTTATCTATTGACTTATCTACAATTACATCAGAAATATTTACAATTATGGAAGAATCAGATTGTGAAAAATTTTCTATTTGAGAAACAAAAGTATTTACAGAAAAAGGTGATTGAGGAGCTTCGAAGTTTCCAAGAAATGATTCAGCAGAATAACCTCCAAGAATATTGTTATTGAATGCCACAGGCTCATTAGGTTGTTCGAATTCAGTGACAGTGTGCGTCATATGTTTTTCTCGTTCAATTTTAATTTGATTTGGTTTCCCTTTGTAGGGAAGCCACATATGCGAATAATCAGTTGAGATATAACCATTAATTTTCGCAGACCAGTCCCTGCTCAAGATTAATCCATAGAATTCAGGAATATCAGCAATCAAAATATCAATTATTTGGACAATCCTAGGATCAGAGGCTAATCTGATAGTAACTGAATTGATTTCTCCTACAACTTGGACTTTAGAGCGATCCAATTGAACGATATGAACTGCTGACTTCTGTGGTTCGATATTCAATTTGGCACAGACAAAAGTAGGTATTATATTGGAGGAAGCTCCAGAATCAATCAAACAATTGTGCAGATTTTTATTGTACATCTCATAAGTTATAAGAAAAGGAGGAGTTTGAGAATTTGACTTTTCTCCAATGAGCACAGTATCAATAGCATCTACCTTATCTGGTGGCTTACCAGCTCCCCTAGCTGCTTTTGCTACTACACCACTTGGTAAAGGAGCAATTGGTGTAGCGTTCAATTCTTTCAATAGCAACTTTTGCTGGTGTTTTAGTTTGCTGAGTTCATGTAAGGAAATGTTAGCTTTGATCTTTTTCATGTCCTCGACAATGTTGTATTCCATAGGATCTGACACTACTAAAGTCTTTGCTGTTGATGTAGGAGGATTAGAAGAGGATGGCTGATTTTGAGTAGGTAATGGAGAATTTTTCTTTACAGGGGATTTGTCTTTGGTACTTGGAGTTGTAATTTTCTTTTTAGGAACTGTTTGTACTGGTTCCGATATAGATTTACTCCTAGTACTTACAGGCATAGCTTCTTCACTATCAGAATTAGGGAGAATAAAATCCCACATTCCATTCAATTCGGCTATTTCTTCATTTTCATTTTCCTCATCTGATCCTATGGATATATCTTCTTCTTCTTCCTCTTCTTCTGATTCTGCATTAGAAATTGCATTAGGAGGTTTAGATTCAACTTGGTTTCTTCTGAAATTTCGGAATGGTTTCTTGGTAGAAGTTTCAGCCACTTGTTTTTTAATTTCAACCATTTCATTTGACATGGTTTTAAGAACTTTCTGTAAACCTTCCATGTCGTATGGATCCTTGGCCTTTTTCTTTGAATCATCTTTGAAGCTGACCTTCTTTGATTTCCTTTCCTCGATAGCATTTTTCTTTTCCAGAGAAGTAATTCATTTTTCCACTGCAATAGCTTCTTTCATATTCTCAGCTAATGTAGGCTTTGCAGCTCTGTCTACAAAAATTGCTATGTTTGAGGGTAAGGCAGTTATATACCATTCAATTCTGACTTGTTCACTAGGCTGTGAATCTGTGTGGATTTTATTCAAGAGTTTGTTGAATCTAGCGTTGAATTCTTTAATGGGTTCCTTGGGTTCTATCTTCAAATTTGAGAGGTCATTGAGTAAAGTTGCTATTGATCGGTCGTCTCCAAATTTGGTTAAAAAATGATCTGCAAAAATGGCCCAACTTGTTATGGATCCTGATGGTAATGAAAAGTACCATGATCCTGCTACTCCTTGAAGAGTATAAGGGAATAGTCTAACTACAACATCTTCATGTGTGACTCCATTCAAATTTATAGCCAGCATAAAGTTATTGATATGTTCTTCAGCTTGAATGCTAAGATCTGGGCTAAATTTTGGAAGCCATTTTCCAGGATTGTCTGGTAAATCATGTAAAGGTGCAGCCATGTTGACTGCCCCTGGAGTAGCCCATGGTCTCTGTGCCATTATTGGAACAACTATTGGAGGAGTAGTAGAAACTGGTGGTGTTTGAATAGAAGTTGTTGGAATATATGATGTTGAGATTAATGATGATTGAGCGGATGATGTTTGTGGAGATGATGATTGAGGACATGATGTGGAAACAACTGTACTTTGTTGAGAAGGGATTTTGAGGCAATTATTTAGATATTAGATGTTGAACTTATATCCGCTAGCGATTCGATTGATTTTTCTTATCTTGACTCTACTAGGTAGAAATTCTTTGAATACGAGTTTCACTTTGAAGCTTAGTAAGTTTGAAAACAAATTTTGAAGTTACACTACCTTGAGATGTTGAGACTCTTCTAAAGATAATGAAATCCTTTCAATTTATGAATTAAATCTTGAACGGAGATTTCGGGATGTTGATTCCAATACGAATGTTTTGAGACTGGTAGTGGAGATATGCGAATATTTACGCAATTTCTTCTCTAGGATTTTGAATTTTAGAAGAAGTGAAGAAGTTAATGGTGTTTTATCTCAGAATGGCTTGTAGATAAGATTTGCCTGTTCATAGCTCGAACCTCTGGCACCAAAAATGTTAAGAACTGAAAATATGCGCTGAGCATGGGAAAACCACCCGTCGGGACCTTAGACAGCTCCTTTTCCGTTTGGTATGGTGGCTCCATTTGGATTTAAAGGACTAGTTTCCTTATAACTAAATGGATTGGTTTGGATACGTTAAAATGAGACTAAATTAGCGAAACAAAACTATCTAAATTAAACTAAATGCGGTAAAGAAATTCTAGCACTAACTTGAGTAATTATATGTAGAGATACAACTTAAAGATTGTTCAATTTAATAACCCTTGAAAATGTATTATTGGCTAAATTGAAATATGCGAGAAATAAATAAAAGATAAGCTTCTGTTTAAAAATTAAGCAGTTGTATTCTTTATATTTCATTCATCATTGTATACCATCTATATATATATTTATGAAAGATAATTTCAATTATGCTGAAATGATATATAAAGGAGGCGTTAGCGAAAACAAATATATATAAATGATAGCAATTTTAAAGCGAATATCATAAAACGAAGAAATCAACGAGTGAAAATTAGAAATACCTCATTCATCTTGAAGATTTTCAAATGCAATGTGATACTCTAATCAATAACTACGATGCAAATCAAATTCCAATTGCAAATGCAACACTTCAGATAATTCCGCATGAAAATCTTGATGTGATCCTTTTTAAAAATGCGCAAGACAATGGGTCTGAAATGAAATCTCCAAGTCAAAAATATTAAGATCGAGGACCCCTCTCTAAATGCATGAAGGGTTTAAATATATAGCTAAATCTAAAAATAGTCTTATTACAAAAAATTGAAGTTGATTCGTGTAGTCAACACCACCCAAACTAAAATACGATGAAATTAAAAACTAAATCTAACTATCTATAGACAGTCTTTAAACTTACGAGGCATCTAGCATAGTTTGAGATGATCTGCAGTTGACGAACTTGGTGAAAGCGTCACGAAAAAACGATCAGCAGCGTGAACAATCTTCTGCAATAGCATTGATTATACAATTAAGCGCCTTTGTCTTTATTTGTAATAGCTTCACGAAATACATCGGTATGAGTCCCAATTCAATTTTGTCGTACCGGATAGATTTATATATACGCCTTTTTGCCTCCATTAATTTGGAGTTGATTTCCACTGACAGAATATCCTGAAACGATTTAATTAAATTAACTTGTGTAAAATTGTCATTTACACAATACGTAAATGTTTACTTACTTGTTGCACTTCTCCTGCTGCCGCCTTTTTCTGCTAACACGATTTGTGCATCCCGAGTTATTGGAGTTTTTGCTAACATTGTCAATTTTACAATTTCATCTTGATTTTTATACCATTTTCTAATATCATACTTCTTAATGTAGTTTCTTTTTATGATTTGTCCTTTGTTGTAGTTTTCCTCTTTGTGCGAACTTAAACTACACATCTTTTCTTTACCCGAAACTGTAAAGTGCCTTTAATTTGATCAATGTTTCCTCATTTTTACTTCAATAACAGTTATTTCAAGTCTCTTCAACTCCCGACTTTTCTCAATAAGAGCTTTATGTTTCCCTAAGAGTTCCTGATCTCCAACAACTTTTTCAGTAACTTCTAAAAGCTCTATAGGGGATAATTTGGCAAACTTACATACCCTATCTTGTGGTAGAAACTGTGTCAAATTTCCCACTTGGATATTGAACTTGTGAACAGCGTCTGAAACATCCTTTTTGGTACTGTCCGCCCGTGTTTGTTTTTCTTCAATGGTTCATCTCTTTTGGTCCACTCTTGTGTGCATTCTAACAAATTCGCATGTTCTCTGGCAAAATCTTCCATGAATTGCTTATTATAAGTCGCCTGAGGCTCCGACAACTTATACATCAGCCTCACATCTTCTGTGGTGAATGACCCGATTAGCTCTTGAGATGGAGTTCTAAATTTCCTGTCTGAAATATCGGTGCTGTCCAGCACCCATTTCACCATGTCCGTATATGGGAGAATCCTCGGCCTTGCCGCTATCTTATGCAGAAATGAGCAAGCTAGTTCTTTAAGAGTTGCCTTAGACGTATTACTGGAACTTGTTGTAGCCGCAACTTTCAATACCACAGGATTTTGTTCTTCCAACAAATTATACATTCCTTTCCATGTGGTTATACCGGCATCCTTATTGCAAGTGGTGTCTGCATACAGTGAAGCCATTTCTCTGTTTTCAGAATTCGAGCTCTTCTCCTTCTTACCCATAATGTTCTATGCAAGCTTTGTATAGACGTTTGCTCCTTCGTGCCTGCTTTTGATGAGTTGAATGAGAGTAATGGCATAGAAAAGGTGATGAGATAGTTTTAAATGCAAAGGCGGATGAAATATATTATTTTATCGTGAAACGACTTTCAATCAAAACAAAATCTCATTTACCATTAATTGTCAATCCATTCATTTAATCCAATCATTAAAGCGCATAACAGATATTGATATATGGGAAGATTTTCTTTGAACAACGCGCTTTTATGAATCTGCGACATTGCGATCTGCGATTTGCTGCGCAATATCGCAATATCGCAATATCGCAAAATGAAACCATCGCAATTTTATAAATAGCGCAAAAGCGCAAATTGTGAAATAGCGCAAAAGCGCACATCGCAAATCTCGCAAAAGCGCAAAATTGTAAATAGCACAAAAGGTATTCGTTTAACATTTCTGTTTTCTGCGCTATGCGATCTGCGACCAATATGTTTATTGTATAGGCTTTTTGGGATCGCATTATCGCAAAATCGCAAAATCGCATTTTCAGTTTTATAAAAGATATATACCATTTTGCTATGGATGCGCTATTTTGTTTAAAGAGCAATTTTATTGTAATCTATCATAAACTTAAGTGTTTCTTAATGTTCTTTCTAAGGGATTTCTCTAATTTTATGATAGAAATTTTTATTTGAAAAGGAAAACAAATCCTAATTGATTTTTTGGATTTTTTAACTAAGGGTCCCCATTTATTTAGTATTATTACTAATATTAAATAAAAAGGGGGGTTGTTGCTGGTCACAACAATTGGCGATTCACTGAAAGAAACAGTTATCTCTAAAAAAATAAAATGAACACTATATTTCTAGTAAATAAAGATTTTTAAAGATAATGAAAACTATCTTGAGATATTTTAAATAAAATCTAACTATGAAAAAGAAATAAAAATCATTCACAATTTCTTTCTAATTCCTTAAGAATAAAAACATTTTTGGGTTATCTCAAGCTTTAATTGGTGTTAATAATGAAATAAGTGGATTTCTCCAAGTTTTGGTTTTTATAATATACTCTATTGCCATAGGTATTGCCTCTGCTGCCTGCAAACGTTCATAGTCTCGACAGGGTTACCTTTAAACCATTAACCATTCATTGTCCCATCCAACTAAAATTATGACTTTTTAAAAGATAAATTCATAAGACCTATTATCTCATGTTTTGTCTTTTATTTATTTTTATTTTAAGAGCCATTGTTCTGGTTTGGCAGCCAGTTAATAACAATGCCATTCACTAGTTATAATTAAACTGAACAAGTTGGCTCATGATGAGACCCCTTGTCTTATATTTATAAGCCATTACCCTGTTTTGGTATGCAGTATTGGTAATGTCAGTTTTATTACTCCTTATGAACATGGTCAGTCAGCTCATAATGAGACCTCTTATCTCTTAAATTTTAATATAATTTCTTAGAATTACATTCTAAAAAATCACAACTTAAATGGATGGGGTGAAATAGTTTTATCATTAAGAATCAATGGATGACAATTTTCAGAGTTTTTTGAGTTCCAAAACTTTGAAAAATCTTTACTTTGATAGATAACCTTTCTCTGCTTAATAAACTTATGATGATTTACATTCTTCTCAAGTTTTCAAAAGATCATGCAAATGATTGAAATAATCTTTCAAAGTTTAACACCTTATTTTAAACTATTCAAAAACTGTGATCATTACTTTAAAAATTCATATTTACACAAAATAAATATTTATAATATTCTCCCGAAGAAATTTTCTTAAATAGTAAACAGTCAATTAGAGACTCATTAACAACCTTTATTTACAAAAAAACAATAAAAAATTCTACAGAAAGGAATATGTACAGTTTAAGAAGGGGTTACCTCCTTATGAAAAGAATTTCTTCAAGATAAGCCCATTTACAGGAAGAGATTCTCTCTTACCTGTTAGATCTTGGAGTATGAATGTATTTGAACCTGGCCTGTGTCTGAAGTAGTTCAAGCCACATTTTACAGCTTCGGTATGTTTACCTTTTTCCTTCATGGCTTTATCCCATTTTGAGAACAATATCTCAATTGACAAATTTTGCAAGGCAGGTAGAACTTGCATCGAAGATTTTCATGTTTCATGAATAATTTTTTCTTTATCTCTATCTTCTTCTAGTTTAAGGATTTGATCATATCTCAATTGAATGGATGAAGAAGGATTTTCTTCAATAAATTGCACTAGGGCTAATGAAGGAAGAGTTAAATTTGATGGTATCACGGCTTCTTTTCCATAAACTAAATTGAAAGGTGAAGTCCCTATTGAAGCTTTTTTAGTGATACGATCAGCCCATAATGCAAAGATTAAAGACTTGTGCCAATTCTTTTGATTTTGATCAATGGTCCTTTTAATGATTTTGATAAGATTTTTGTTAGTGGATTCAGCCAAACCATTACCTTGGGGATAATAATTTGCTGAATATTTCAATTTAAAACCTCTTTTGACTGCAAATTCCATTATACTATTTCCAGAGAAGTAAGATGCATTATCAAAGACTAGAGCGTTAGGTACACCAAACCTGGTTATGATGAATTGATCTATGAAATCAATAATTGCATCAGAATTGGATACCTTCAACGGGATTGCTTCTACCCATTTTGTAAAGTAATCAGTTGCAGTAAGGATGTACTTGTGCTATTTGGAAGAATGAGGTACTATCTCACCAATAATGTCAAGCCCCCATTGTTCGAATGGTTGCTCAATAGTCACTGGTTGCAAAGGAAAAGCTGGTTTCCTTTGTCTTCCACTTGCAGTTTGACAAATTCTGCACTTCCTTACGTAATCATGCGTATCTTTAAAAAGGGTAGGCCAGTAATAACCAGCACGAATTATTTTGTGAGCTGTGGTATCACCTCCAAAATGACCTCCTGTTGGTCCATCATGCAATTCCTGCAAAACCTTTTCAGCATCAGTCTTTTCAAGGCATCTTAATAAAATTGAATCATAATTTTTTCTAAATAACACATTATCAATGATCTCATATTTAATAGCCTTTAACCTTAAAGCGCGTTTACTCTTATAGCTGAGATTAGAAGGAGCATACCCATTTTTCAAGTAATAGATAAGATCAGCATACTGAGATTCAGAATCTGTAACACTTATCTAACTTACTTGAATATCTTGATTTGAATCTTGATTTTCTGGTATGTTATGAGCTCCTGCCAATAATCTGCAAAAACCTTGTCCTCTAACAATCTTAGCTGGTTTAATATCAATATCATATTCTTGCAAGGCTGTTACCCAGTTAGCTCTCTTTCTCCTACTTCTTTTTGAATTAATAATTGCCTCACTGCAGAGAATGGGACAATGATTTTTGTATGTGTTTTCAAGAGAAAAGGTCTGAAATGTTTGATTGATTTAAACACAGCAAATGCTTGTTTTTCAACATCAGAATAATTAAGCTCAGCTCCTTGCAGATTTGAGCTAAAGAAAGAAATTGGTGCCTCAATTTTCTGATCATTGAGCTGTGTTAAAACAGCTGCATAAGATGTTTCGGTGGCCATAGTATACAAAGTAAAATCTTTAGAAAAATCCGGGGTATTCAATGCTGGTGCATTAATGATCGCTTGTTTGATTGCCTCAAAGGCTTCTTTCTCTTTATGCCCCCATTTGAATACTGAATTCTTCTTGATCATATTTTGCATAGGTAAAACAATTAAAGAAAAATTAGGAATGAATCTTTTAACAAAATTGATCTGTCCAAGAAATGATTGCATGGATTTTTTTGTTATGAGGTAAAGAAATATCAGAAATTTCTTTCACTCTATCTGGATCAATATATATACCATCTTTTGACACAACAAATCCTAAGAGTTTTCCTTCATCCAAAGCAAAGAAATATTTCTTTGGATTTAAGGAAATACCAAACCTTCTACATCTTTCAAATATTTTCTTTAGATCATGTAGATGATTGGCTCTCTTTTTTGAAAATACTGTTATGTCATCAAGATAAAAAACAACTGATTTATTGATCAGACCTTTAAATGCTATGTCCATGGCTCTTTGGAAAGTTTCTCCTGCATTTATTAGACCAAAAGGCATTTTTTGATAAGCATAAGTTCCCCATTTTGTTCTGAAAGTTGTTTTCAATCTGTCATCTGGATGAACTAAGACTTGATTATAGCCCGAAAATCCATCAAGAAAGGACATAAGTTCAGAACCAACTACCTTTTGAAGTATCTGTTCCATGGTTGGCAATGGGAAATTGTCTTTTAAACATGCCTTGTTTAAATTTCTGAAATCAATACAGATTCTTATATCACCATTCTTTTTCCTTACATGTACCATATTGGAAACCCAATTAGAGTTCCTGACTAGAAAAATGATTTTGGCTTTTAAAAGTTTATTAAGTTTTGATTTGATTTGACTTTCGAGATTTGGATGGATCTTTCTCAACTTCTGTTGAACAGGTTTAATATCAGGAAGCATTGGAATTGTGTGTTGAATAACCGAAGTATCATACGTTTTTAAATCATCATAATTCCAAGCAAAAACGTTTTTATATTTGTTCAAGAGTTTAATGAAAGCATTCCTTTCCTCTGGTGTTAAATTGAGTCCTAAATTAACTTTTTGAGGTTTGAATCAGAACCAAGATTTACTAATTCAAACTTCAAAGTGGAATTTTGAAGTTTAGTATTAGTGATGTTCTTGAATCTGTCTTTAATATCATATAAGTCCTCTAATTTAGCAACAGATTTTGGAATGGGGTTTTCATTACCTTTTGAAGCAATTTGTAAATCATGATCATTCTCATCAATAATTTGCTCATCATATGATTTCTCTGAAGTCATGAAATTTAAAATATCTTGATCATGATAGAAAACTCTCCAATTTGTGACATTATCTGGGACAGATGGTCGAAAAATCAATTCTACGGAAAACCTATCAGGACTGCAATCTTCAGCAGGAAGGAGTTTAGATGCAACATTAGCTAACAAGTCAGCTGATGTATTTTGATTCCTAGGAATAGGAGAAATATTGAATGCTAAAAATTGAGTGGTAAGATCTTGTACTAGGGTTTGATAGTGTTTAAGATGTCCTGAAAGGCAATGAATAGTATTCCTAACTTGTTTTATGACAATTTCGGAATCACCGAAGACTTTCAAGTATTTAACATCTAACCCTATAGCTTTATAAAGTCCTTGAACCAAGGCTTCATATTCTGCAGTATTGTTAGTACACTCAAATTCTAGCCTACATGAAAGCATGGTTTTCTCTCCATCTGGATCAATTAAAATGCATCCTGCTCCAGCTCCATCACTAGACTTTGATCCATCAAAATATAACGACCAAAATAAAGATTTATCTATTGACTTATCTACAATTACATCAGAAATATTTACAATTCTAGAAGAATCAGATTGTGAAAAATTTTCTATTTGAGAAACAAAAGTATTTACAGAAAAAGGTGATTGAGGTGCTTTGAAGTTTCCAAGAAATGACTCAGCAGAATAACCTCCAAGAATATTGTTGTTGAATGCCACAGGCTCATTAGGTTGTTCAAATTCAGTGAAAGTGTGTGTCATATGTTTTTCTCGTTCAACTTTGATTTGATTTGTTCTTAGGGAAGCCACATATGTGAATAATCAGTTGCGATATAACCATTAAGTTTCGCAGACCAGTCCCTGCTTAAGATTAATCCATAGAATTCAGGAATATCTGCAATCAAAATATCAATTCTTTGGACAATCCTAGGATCAGAAGCTAATCTGATAGTAACTGAATTGATTTCTCCTACAACTTGAACTTTAGAGCAATCCAATTGAACGATATGAACTGCTGATTTCTGTGGTTCGATATTCAATTTGGCACAAACAGAAGTAGGCATTATATTGGAGGAGGCTCCAGAATCAATCAAACAATTGTGCAGATTTTTATTGTACATCTCATAAGTCAAAAGAAAAGGAGGAGTTTGATAATTTGACTTTTCTCCAATGAGCACAGTATCAGTAGCATCTACCTTATCTGGTGGCTTACCAGCTCCCCTAGCTGCTTTTGCAACTACACCACTTGGTAAAGGAGCAATTGGTGTAGCGTTTAATTCTTTCAATAGAAACTTTTGATGGTGTTTTAGTTTGCTGAGTTCATGTAAGGAAATGTTGGCTTTGATCTTTTTCATGTCTTCGACACTGTTTTATTCCATAGGATCTGACACCAATAAAGTCTTTGTTGTTGATGTGGGAGGATTAGAAGAAGATGGCTGATTTTGAGTAGGTAATGGAGAAGTTTTCTTTACAGGGGATTTGTCTTTGGTACTTGGAGTTGTAATTTTATTTTTAGGAGCTGTTTGTACAGGATCTGATGTAGATTTACTCCTAGTACTTACAGGCATAGCTTCTTGTTCTACCTCACTATCAGAATTAGGGAGAATAAAATCCCACATTCCATGCAATTCAGCTATTTCTTCATTCTCATCTTCCTCATCTGATACTAGAGATGTATCTTCTTCTTCTTCCTCTTCTTCTGATTCTGCATTAGAGATTGCATTAGGAGGTTTAGATTCAACTTGGTTTCTTCTAAAATTTCGGAATGGTTTCTTGGTAGAAGTTTCAGCCACTTGTTTTTTAATTTCAACCATTTCATTTGACATGGTTTTAAGGACTTTCTGTAAACCTTCCATGTCGTATGGATCTTTGGCCTTTTTCTTTGAATCATCTTTGAAGCTGACTTTCTTTGATTTCCTTTCCTCGATAGCATTTTTCTTTTCCAGAGAAGTAATTCGTTTTTCCACTGCAATAGCTTCTTTCATATTCTCAGCTAACGTAGGCTTTGCAGCTCTGTCTATGAAAATTGCTATGTTTGAGGGTAAGGCAGTTATGTACCATTCAATTCTGACTTGTTCACTGGGCTGTGAATCTGTGTGGATTTTGTTCAAGAGTTTGTTGAATCTAGTGTTGAATTCTTTAATGGGTTCCTTGGGTTCTATCTTCAAATTTGAGAGGTCATTGAGTAAAGTTGCTATTGATCGGTCATCTCCAAATTTGGTTAAAAAATGATCTGCAAAACTGGCCCAACTTGTTATGGATCCTGATGGTAATGAAAAGTACCATGATCCTGCTACTCCTTGAAGAGTATAAGGGAATAGTCTAACTACAACATCTTCATGTGTGACTCCATTCAAATTAATAGCCAGCATAAAGTTATTGATATGTTCTTCAGCTTGAATGTTAAGATCTGGGCTAAATTTTGGAAGCCATTTTCCAAGGTTGTCTGGTAAATCATGTAAAGGTGCAGCCATGTTGACTGCCCCTGGAGTAGCCCATGGTCTAGCCATTATTGGAACAACTATTGGAGGAGTAGTAGAAACTGGTGGTGTTTGAATAGAAGTTGTTGGAATAGATGACGTTGAGATTGATGATGATTGAGCGGATGATGATTGAGGAGATGATGTGGAAACAACTGTACTTTGTTGAGTTGGGATTTCAGAAACAGGTAATTGAATATTAGATGTTGAACTTATATCACTTACTGATTCCGATTGAGTTTTTCTTGTCTTGACTCTACTAGGTAAAGGGAATTCTTTTGGAGAAATACCAAGTTTTTCACTTTGAAGCCTAGTAAGAGGTTTCGAAGAAACAAATTTTGAAGTTACACTACCTTTAGATATTTCAGACTCTTCTAGAGATAATGAGAATCCTTTCAATTTATGAATTAAATCTTGAACTTCAGGAGACTCGGGATTTTGATTGTCTGAATGTTTTGAGATTTTGGTAGTGGGTGTATGAATATTCTTCGCAATTTCTTCTATAGGATTTTGTATTTCAGAAGAAATTGAATAAGTTGATGAGGGTGTTTTGCTCTCAGAATGGCTTGTGGATAAAGATTTACTTGCCATTCATAGCTCAGGCCCTCCTTCTAGCGCCAAAAATGTTGAAGCCTAGAAAATCTCTGCTTCAAACATTGGGGAAAACCACCCGGTCGGGACCTTAGGACAACTCCTTTTCCGTTTGGTATGGTGGCTCCAACTGGATTTAAAGGACCAGTTTCCTTATAACTAAATGGGTTGGTGATGGGTTGATTTGGATGGGTGAAAATGAGACTAAATTAACTGAAATAAAAATATTTAATTTAAACTAAATACTAATAAAGAAATTCTAACACTAACCCGGGTAATTATATGTGAATACAACTTAAGATTGTTCCAATTTAACAATAACCATGAAAATGTATTATTATTTAAATTGAAATGTGCAGAAACAAATAAAGATAACTCTGTTTAAGAAATTAAACAGAGTTGTATTAGCATATTGCATTCATCATTGTATATCATCTATATATACTTATAAAAAATAACGTTTCAATTATACTCAGAAATGATATATAAAAAGAAACGTTGTAAAAACCAAATATATATAAATGATAGCAAATTTTAAAGCGAATATCATAAGACAAAAGAAATCAACAGTGAACAGATAGAAATACCTCATTCATCTTGAAGACTTTCAAATGAAATCTGATACTCTAATCCAGTAACTCTGATGCAAAATCAAATTCCAAGGTACATAAATGCAACACTTCAAAGATAATTCCGCATAAAAATCACCAGATGTGATCCTTTTAAAAATATATAAGACAGTGGAGTACAGAAATGTAATCTCCAAGTCAAAAATATTAAGATCTAGGACCCTTCTCTAAATGCATGAGAAGGGTTTAAATACTACTTAGCTAAATCTAAAAATAGTCTATTACAAAAATTAAGGATTCGGTTTAATGACCGTCCTTTTCCTAGGCAAAAATACAGTAAAACTAAAACTAAATCTAAAAATAAAGACTATTAACTAACTACTTATAAACTTGATCTTTAAACTTGCAGGGATCTAGCATTGTTTTGAGAAGATGTGGTTGACCGACTTCAGAATTCAACTGTCCTGAAAAGACAGAATCGGCAAGTGTAGGCGCAATCTTCTCAGTAGAATTGATGATACAATTAAGCGCACTGTGCTAACTGTGTGGCTTCACTAAGTATGTCCAGTAAGAGTCCCAATTTAATCTTGTCAGCCCTTGGATTGATTTTTCTCTTTCTTCTGCTTTTTGCCTCCATTCCGTTTGCAGTTGATGTGCCTGTGGGAGATATCCTGGAACAGTTTCTGAAATCAAATTAGCTTGGTGTAAATTATCATTTACACAATCAGTAAGAGTGTTTGCCGCTGTAGCCGCCTCCTCTGCTCTTCTGATTTGTGCATTCTCCTCTATTGGAGCTTTTCGCTCTGTTATTAATTTTGCAATTTCATCTTGATTTCGCTTCACCATTTTCTCATATCATACTTTAGCCAAAGTAGTTTATTTTTTATAGATTCAACCTTTCACAGTAGTTTTTCTCTTTGCCGAACACGCTCCACATATTTTCCTTGCTCAACATTAAGTGCCTTGAATTTGGTCAATGTTTCCTCATTTTGCTTTACAGTTATTTCAAGTCTCTTCAACTCCCGACTTTTCTCAATAAGAGCTTTATGTTTCCCTGAGAGCTCCTGATCTCCAACAGCTTTTTCAGTCACTTCTAAAAGCTCTATAGGGGATAATTTGGCAAACTCACATACCCTATCTTGTGGTAGAAACTGTGTCAAATTTCCCACTTGGATATGGAACTTTGTGAACAACGTCTAAAATATTAATTTTTTTTGGTACTGTCCATCCGTGTTTGTTTTTCTTCAACGGTTCATCTCTTTTGATCCACTCCTGTGTGCATTCTGACAAATTCGCATGTTCTCTGGCAAAATCTTCCATGAATTGCTTATTATAAGTCGCTTGAGGTTCCGGCAACTTATACATCAGCCTCACATCTTCCGTGGTGAATGACCCGATTAGCTCTTGAGATGGAGTTCTAAATTGCCTGTCTGAAATATCTGTGCTGTCTAGCACCCATTTCACCATGTTTTTATATGGGAGAATCCTCGGCCTTGCCGCTATCCTATGCAGAAATGAGCAAGCCAGTTCTTTAAGAGTTGCCTCAGACGTATTACTGGAACCTGCTGTAGCCGCAACTTTCAATACCACAGGATTTTCTTCTTCCAACAAATTATACATTCCTTCCCATGTGGTTATACCGGCATCCTTATTGCAAGCGGTGTCTGCATACAGTGAAGCCATTTCTTTGTTTTCAGAATTCGAGCTCTTCTCCTTCTTACCCATAATGTTCTGTGAAAGCTTTGTATAGACGTTTGCTCCTTCGTGCCTGCGTTTTACGAGTTAAATGAGAGTAATGGCATGAGAAAGGTGATGAGACTGTTTTAAATGTGAAGGCGGATGAAATATAATATTTTAATCGTGAAACGACTTTCAATCAAAACAAAATCTCATTTACCATTAATTGTCAATCCAATCATTTAATTAAATCATTAAGGCGCATAACAGATTTGATATATGGGAAGATTGCCTTTGGACAACACGCCTACATGAATCTGCGACATTGCGATCTGCGATTTTCTGCGCAATATCGCAATATCGCAATGTCGCAATATCGCAATATCGCAAAATGAAGCCATCGCAGTTATGTAAAATAGCGCAAAAGCGCAAATTGCGCAATAGCGCAAAAGCGCATATCGCAAATCTCGCAAAAGCGCAAAATTGTAAATAGCGCAAAAGGTATTCGTTTAACATTTCTGTTTTCTGCGCTATGCGATCTGCGACCAATATGTTTATTGTATAGGCTTTTTGGGATCGCATTATCGCAAAATCGCAAAATCGCATTTTCAGTTTTATAAAAGATATATACCATTTTGTGATGGATGCGCTATTTTGTTTAGAGAACAATTTTATTGTAATCTATCATAAAGTTAAGTGTTTCTTAAGGTTCTTTCTAAGGGATTTCTCTAAGTTTATGATAGAAATTTTTATTTGAAAAGGAAAACAAATCCTAATTAATTTTTTGGATTTTTTTTTTTTTTTTTTTTAACTAAGGGTCCCCATTTATTTATTACTAATATTAAATAAAAAAGAGTTATTCTTAGTCTAACGGAGTCCGCACACCAAAAACAAATTTTTGGTATTTGCTGGACCTAGATAGGGGGCTACCACCCCCTATGACTACTATGCAGAGCGCAACATACAGCGCGTGGGGCTATTTTTGGAAAGAATATAACACATACCCAACAAGATTATGGACACTTCATATTTTACATCAAAAGAAGAAGCAGATATATGAGATCTATCATGGAGGATGAAAATTCTGCCATTTCTTTCTTTAGATCCATGCAATATATCTCCAAGGAGGACAATCCAATGAGGAAGGAAGGACAGAAAGAAGATCCAAAAATAAGATCTGATAAGGAAGGTCCAATCACTTTCGATCAGCAAAGAAGAAAACTGGAGAATCCTAGATCTCCTCATGGATCCACTATGTCCACTTTATTTGGAGAAGGTGAAAGGTGTACAAATGAAGAAATGAATGAACCTGAGCCTCATGAGATTCTTAGTCTATATCTTGAAGAGTACAAAGCATATTCTAGAGCATTCAAGGAGAAGCTAACTCTCCAACAATTCTTCAAAATCAAAGAAGAAAGAGGGTCCTATGGTAGCAATAGAAGAAAGAGGCATAATAGATTCTATTTGCCTACATTTGATGGATCCTCCTCAAGTACTATTAAGGCTTGGAGGAGGGAGTTAGATGCATTTTTCAGGCTACATCCTGTAGCTGAAGAAAAGGTTGTTCAAATTGCAGCACTTCATCTTTTAGGTGAAGCCAATGATTGGTGGTTTGGTCACATAGAACATGCAAAGATGACTAAATATTCAGATTTCTTTCACAAGTTGAGGAAGGAAATTGATGTGAGAAAACCAGAATGTGTCACAAAGTGACATTCCCTAAGGAAACAAAGGAGGATGTCAATCTTATCACTTTGGACAATAATTCACTACATTCACCACTAGCTGCAGAAGAACTTGCATCCAAAGAAGAGACACTTGCATATTTTCAAAATAGTATTGAGCTCTTGACATATAGAGTCCCATGCATTATTCAGGAGATGCATGAGGGAAAGGAGGAAGATTCCAGCGCTGGTACACTTGGAGAAGAGCAGCCATCATTCTTACCAGCAGTTGGAGGCACTATTTTCCCAGTTGGAGGAACTCTTGTGTTCTAGCAAGAGGTTCCCACACATTAGTTTATCCAAGCTATGCATGAAATTTCATCACATATTGTTTCATGGCCAATGCATAACCAAGGGTTAAACAAAAAGCTAATTTGAAGCAGCAATATATCACAGCGCAGAGGACCCTTGATCTAATCAAGGAGGATATTAAGAACTATCCCATTTCATCATTTTTGAGCTACATTCAGCCCTTTGAGTTGAAGTGTAGAGTTTCAGAAAATGGGACGAGTAAGATCCTATGTACAATAGCTAGTTATGAGATCAGTATTGTGCCTTGCTTTGAGACAAAAAATGTATTACCTTGCATATCTATAGCGTTGTCACTTAGTAGCTGTGAAAATGAAGAGGCCCCATCATTCTTGTAGCATTCTGAAGGTAGCTTCACTCATGAAGAAATGGAGATAAATATGACAAATGGTAGACATCTTGAGATGAGGAACCTTTTCTCCTTTATAGATGACCCTTTCTCAATGAGCACCTCAAAGCTCAAAGAGGAACTTCTACCTGCAGCAGATCCAAAAATTCATTGGTTTTGGAGGGCCTCTGGTGAAAAGAGAATCTCATTAATAGATCTCAATGGAGGTGCACTTCAACATTTCATGAAGTGCAAAGTTCTTCATCAGTTTGGGGAAGATGGTATTCTACAAAGAGAGGATACCATGATTATGTAGCACATCACTCATCATCCATATTGGGTGAGTGGGTGGGGATGATAAGCAAGGGATTGCATGACCACTTGCAGGTTTATGACATGGGCCAGAAAGCTTGGTTACATTGGTTTCCCTTGGGATATTTTTGTCACTACCCAAAGGCTCCTATTTCTTTGATCTGTGCCTTGAAGAACACTTATGAAATGAAGAAGGAGGCATGGCTGTGCTGGCTACTCTAAGGTGAGTATGGTTACCACCCAATAGCTCATATTTTTCTGATTCATGCCTTGTGTATAAATGATAGAATGCAGCAAAAGAAGGCATGTTCATTTTGGTTTCCCTTGAGAGATATTGGCCACCACATGACATATCCTATGTCTATGTGTTTTGTATTGGGCAAAACTTAGAATGATGCTCTCATGATGTACATTGATGATGTTTCTTTGTATTGGGCTGGTGTGACATTCCATATGTCCATTAATATGTTTTTTCTCCATGATGCACATGAGGAGGAGAGAAAGCAGCAAGATCTCTTGTTGCTTTGGTTGCTTTTGGGGGAGTTTGGATTGTCCATATTACATGGAGGATATGGAGGATGGTAGCAAAGGACCTTACTCTGATGGTTACTATTAGGAGAATATGGTTTGACATATTTGTCTACCCATATATCTCATTTTCTTCTTTTGCATGATGTTGGAATGATGCTTGGATCCAACAAGGCCAACAGGGCTAAGGATGAGAGCATATCAATGCTCAATCAAATTCATGAAGCATGGGATGGAGAGATGTATTGTGAGATGGGGCTTTTCCTTTGTGGAAAGAGCCACTTTATTTTATGTATCTCATGTATTAATGATGAATTTGGAACTCATATGGTTGTCACTTGGTACTTCATGATGGAAGGAGGACATCTAACCATACAGTTGGAGGTCATTCTATATGTTTTTGAAAGACAAATTTGGAACCAAACATGCATAACACATTGCAGCAAATGGAGGGAGCCTTCCTTATGTGGATGCCATTGGGAATGGAATAGATGGCTTTGCATCTACTTTTGGATTTTCTTTAGAACAAGAAACATTTTTCCCGGGGGGGGGGGCGCTGTAACATTCCCAAATTTCCACATCATATTTGGAATATTAGAGTCCTTGATTTTCTTAATAAATTAAGTAAATAAAAGGGTGGAGGGACCCACAAGCCCCAAAGATGAATAAAATCCACTTTAATGTGTGTATGTGGATATTTTATATCTATATATATAACATGGAGTAGTGAAGTAGCTCTATTTATGGAGATTATGTCTCATTTATGAGATAGACTATGGAGGATCCACAGTCAAATAAGATCATGGATCTCAAATATAAAATCATGAGGATCTTTGATAAGGTCAATTGAGATCATGAAGCACTTATGATAAGATAGTGGAGCAAGTGGTGCATTTAATGCATGCATGATGGAGAGGGTGATCACCCCATATGAACATGATGGGGCACATGGATCAAAAACGTAGTCAAACATGGAGACCTTGTCCACATGTATAGCGCATATTTGGAGTTGCCTAGGCTATGGAAGGCTCATGTATATAATGAAGGTGAAGGCACAATGGAAGGCATGATTGGGATTATTCATTTCTTGATTTTTTTAGATCTAGATTTGTCTTAGGACATTTCTATGCAAGCTTGGGCTGTTTAGCAGAGTTTGCAGTGTTGTTTAGCACAAGGTGTTCCCGAGCAGAAATCCCACCTCTTTCTTTGAGTAGCACTGGAAAGAGGATTGTTCTTCATTCATTATCAGGCATTGGTGCCATCTTTAGGAGTTTGTTTCTAGAATTCAGCTAGGAAACCAGTGGAGGATTCATCCTACCACTTTCTGCTTTAGATCAAGCCTTTCAAGAGCAGCAGATCTACATCTGGCATTCGGCCATTGGGTTTTACCTCCATGGAGCAGGAGTCCCTTCAAGTATTGCGCAGTTCAGTCTTGTAGATCTATTGGAGGAAGGAATTTTCCATTATTTCAGCTGGAAATCCTGTGAGGGATAACCTCCTCACATTGGATCTATTGTTTCCATCACTCAGGAGCTGATTTTCCATATCTAGAAGTAGGCTAAAGAGCCTCCCTCTCTGACAGCGTAGTTTTCTAAATTTGTTGTTCATTTGGCAGTTATTTTCGATGGAGGATATTGGAGGAGCTAGATCTTGAGCTTTTAGCCCAAGGATCTAGTGAAGGGATCGACCCTTCTTGCATAGATCTGATTGTACATCATTACAGACATCATATTATCAGATCTAGCTTTAGATTTTCATTCCCAGCAGCATATATTTGAAGCCCTAGGTGGAAGGTTGTCTTAGACTTACAGATCTTAGAAATAAATTTTGGGTTATCTTCGGAATCCATCATAGATCCTAGATCTACAATTTCAGCATCATCGGAGCTCCCATTCTTCCTAGATTTGGCTTTCTACATTTGAGGCAGTTGCAGTCCCTATGTAGTAGGGACAATGCATTTTACCTTCCAGTATGGCAGTAGTTACGCAGTCCCTCTTGGGATATCATTGCAGGGTCATTCTAGGCTACTCTTGTGGCTTGAGTGTCTCATATTTTGAGCATTGTTGTACTTGCTTTTTTCACCTCCAAAATAATAAAATGGCTCAGCTATTTCTATGCATTATGATCTGTATATAGATTTATTATTTACTTTGTTGTAGTTCTTATATTTTGTTTTAGTATTATTGCATTCTACCTTTTGGGACATTACACTATATTTCAAGAGCTCAAGACTATCTTGAAAAGTTGCAAGTTTCTCTTCTCTGGATGTATGTACTTTTGGAGTTGGTGGTGAATGTAGTGACTTATTTTCCTAAGTGACAAGATTGAAATCCTCCTTTGTTTCCTTAGCAAATGTCTCTTTATGGCACATATTTGTTTTTCTCACATCAAACTTCTTCATATTTAGTCACCTTTTCATGCTCCATGTGACCAAACCACCAATCATTGGCTTCACCTAAAAGATGAAGTGCTGCAATTTGGATAGCCTCTTTTTTAGCCACAGGATGTAGCATGAAAAATGTATCTAATTCTTTTCTCCAAGCCTTAACAGTGCTTGAGGAAGATCCATCAAATATAGGCAAACAAAATATATTGTGCCTCTTCCTTCTATTGTTGTTATAGGATCTTCTTTCTTCTTTGAGTTCAAATAATTCTTGGAGAGTTAAACTCTCTTTAAATGCTCTAGACTATGCCTTGTACTCTTCAGGATACAAACTGAGAGTCTCATGAGTCTCGAGTTCTTTCCTTTATTAATTTCTACACCCTTCACCTCCTTCAAAGAAAGTGGTCATAGTAGATCTATGAGGAGATCTATGATTCTCTGGTCTTCTTTTCTATTGATAGGAAGTGCTTGGACTTTCCTCATCAAATATTCTTCTTGGATCCTCTTTTTTCCTTTCCCTCCTCATTTGATTGACCTCCTTGGAGAGATATTGCATGGACCAAAAGACAGGAGTGGCAAGACTACAATTCTCCTTCATGATAGATCTCATCTACCTGCTTCATCTTTTGATGCAAAAGATGAAGTGTCCACAATCTGAGCCAAAGATCATGCTTTGATACCACTCTAATATCCAAAAAGGGAGAATGCAGTAATACTGAAACACAATAAAAGAACTGATACTTGTAGAAAATTTAAATAACCGATATATTATTCACCGAGATTCTCCCCGATCACACACTATTTTAGCTTCATGCACAATACAGTAATCTCTTCAATTATTGATCATTACATGTGGAAATAAACACATCTGTATGCGCACATTAAAACCATAAACATTCACACATATGAACATAGTATTTCATGGGAAAGCTTAAAGCTAAAAACCCCAAACATCTCGTATATTATATGTCATAGAGATCATGTAACAATCATCATACAAAGCTCCTCACAAGCTCACAAGACAATCTCCACCTGCTACACACTATCAAGCTAGATCTAGCAAAACACATGCTCCAATATTTTGCCACTTGATAGCCAGCCTCTATTGCATAATAAATGCTATAGGATGGCTCATTAAATAAAATGAACCACCTGGCTTGTACTGCGCAATCCTCATGGGCTTCTCCAATCACCGGTAGTTGCAAATATGCAACAATATAGTCACAACTGATAGTTAACCTGCTCTTTCACCTATCTCTGCACTGGTCTCCACTGAAACTGTCCATGCACTGAAGTTAACTGATGTATTCTTTAGTTGATTAATGAGTTTATAATTAGTGAATTAATTAATAATTAATTCATACCACTCTCACTAATTGTATCTATTAGTTAACTTGGATACAAAAAGCTCAACTATGTTTAGATTAGTTAAACTGAATACAACTCCACTAACTTCCTCAATCAACTCCACCAAACTCTGTCACATGAGTTCTAACTGAAGTATCCATGCAATAGCTCCACATAACCCCTAGGAATAGTGTAATTCCTTCTGTCAGCTCCTGTGCCACATCTGTGCACTTAACTGAAGTGCTCCAAGAGAATAAGATAATGTTTAGAGTCCAAATATTATTAAGAGCTAATAATATTCGACATATCTATTTTTAGACTGGCAATCTAAAAATAGATTCCGCCCAATATGTCTAAAAATAGAAGTCCATATATTTTTTCCCACTTGACCAACCATCCAAAAATAGCATCCTGCAACTCATAGAACATGATCCATATGTCTAAAAATAGACATAGTCTAAAAATAGACTTTGCGCCAAAAATAGCCTGCGGGCCCACTTAGTGAAGGCGAATTCTTTCCACTAAGCTCATCATCTTGTTGCAATCTCAACACTCCCTCTCAACAAGATAAGGATTATCTGCAACCCCTATCCTGCCCCTGTGGTATTCGAATTTGCTCCTGGTGAGCGCCTTCGTCAAGATATCAGCATCCTGATCCTCCATGGGAATGTATGAAAGTAACATGATCTTCCGCTGCACACAATCTCTGATATGATGATACCGGATGTCAATGTGTTTAGATCTATCATGAAATACTGGATTAACCGAGAGTTTGATGCAACTCTAATTATCACAATAAATCACAGTAGGCTCTAAGTGTGAATCGAACAACCCGACCAGGATCTTCCTCATCCATATAGCCTCGCATGCAGCCAAACTCGCTGCCATATACTCGGCCTCTGCTGAACTGAGTGCCACGGATCTCTGCTTCCTGCTGTACCAAGAAAATGTTGTCGACTCGATACTGAAAATCCCTCCAGATGTGCTATTTCTGTCCATTGGGCTCCCTGTCCAATCTGCATTCGTGAAGCCACACAGCTTCACCTCATCTGACTGTCTGTACCATAATCCATATCCCAATGTGCCTCTGAGATAACGCAATACATGCTTTCCCGCCTTCCAGAAGATCTTGGTAGGCTTAACCATAGCTTGTGAAAGCTGGTTAACTGCATAGCATATATCGGGCCGTGTATTGACCAGATACATAAGCGACCCCACCAACTGTCGATAAACAATGGCATCCACTACCTCCGCTGAAGTAGCATCCTCCTTCCTCCAACCACCAGGAAGAGGAGTATCAACAGGCTTGCAGCCATGCATGTTGAACTTCTCCAGTATCTCCCCGGCATACTTACCCTGAGAAACAAACAGTCCACCACTGCGCTGCCAAATTTCCAATCCCAGGAAATAATGAAGGAGGCCCAAGTCCTTCATCTCAAACTCTTTTGCAAGATCCTCCTTGCATGAGAGTATCAACAGCTCATCACCTGTCAAAATCAAATCATCTACATAAAGTACAATGATCAGCAAATTACCCTCCACCACAATCTGGTATAGGTTAGGATCTGCCTCACTCTTGGAGAATCCAAGTCCGGTGAAATAACTGTCTATCCGTGTGTACCAAGCACGAGGTGCTTGTTTCAACCCATACAACGCTCTCTTGAGCCTGCACACATGCGACTCGCTGCTGAAGATCTTGAAACCTTCAAGCTGCTCTATGCACACCTCCTCCTCAATGACTCCGTTGACGAACGCAATCTTCACATCCATCTGATGAATGTGCCACCCCATCTGCGCTGAGAGAGCAAGAATCGTCTGTATGGAAGAATACCTTGCGACAAGTGCAAAGGTCTCCTCATAATCGATCCCCTCTATCTGTGAAAAGCCTCGGGCAACAAATCTTGCCTTGTACTTCTCCACACTCCCGTCAGCTGCCTGCTTCACTTTGTAGATCCATCTCGAACCCACCACTGATTTCCCTTCCGACCTTGGGACAATCTCCCATGCACTGTTTCTGACAATCGAATCATACTCTTCCACCATGGCATCTACCCATGCGGGATCCTCCACAGCTTCCTCGAAAGAGGATGGCTCTGTCACGATACATTGACTCATGAGAGCCATGTATCCAGTGTACCGATCAGGTGACTGTCTCTGTCTGCGCTGTGATGTAGGTGCTCCTATAATCCTCTCTGCATCTTGAGCCAGTCGCTCAGCCTCTGTAGTGTGCTTCCACCCTCTGATGGTTGGCGCTGCATGAGTGGTCTCTTCCACTCCATGAACCTCATCTTGTGGCTGATCCACATCCCGAGACTCATCCTTAGGAACTAATAGCTCCTCATCTGCATGCAAGTGTGGCTCCCTCTCAAGCGAACACTTCATGGCTTTCTCCTCCTGAAATTTGATATCCCGTCGCACAACAATCTTGCGACTGTCTGGAAAATACACATGATAGTTGTGGGGCGTATCAGTGTACCCCACAAATATCCCAACCTCCGCAGTCGGCTCCAGCTTCTTCCTGGCATCCTTCGTCACATGAATGTAAAAAGGTGAACCAAAAATCCTCAAATGGGAAATATCAGGCTTCTTACCAGAAAACGCCTCCTCGGGTGTACTCATGCCAAGTATCTTGTGAGGACAACGGTTCTGCACATATACTACAGTATTGCATGCCTCCACCCACAAGTGAAGGGGTAGGCCCTGATCATGCAACATCACCTGTGCAGCACCCACGATCGTTCTTTTCTTCCGCTCAGCAACCCCGTTCTGCTGTGGGTTATGAGGTGCTATGAGCTCTCTCTGAATTCCTTCTGCGCTGCAAAAGTCCTTGAATTCAGCAGAGATGAATTCACCACCATTGTCGCTCCTAAGAGCCTTCACTTTCTTCCCCGATTCCTTCTCAACCAGCGCCTTGAACTCACAGAACTTTGAGTATGTCTCGCTCTTCTTCTGCATGAAGAAGATCCAGCACTTCTGAGAATAATCATCAACAAAGATCACATAGTACCCGTGCTTTGCTGTCGAAGCTACTGAGAAAGGTCCACACACGTCTGTGTGAATTCTCTCAAGGATCATCGTGGTGCGACTATCCTTCTCGTGAAAGGTGGCTTTCACAAATTTTCCTAAGGTACACCCCTTGCACTGATCTGACTGTGCAAGAGTGCCTTTAGGAAGCCCAGTAGAAATCTGTTGCAGTATCTTCAAAGCTCCATGGTGAAGGTGGCCCAATCTCCGGTGCCACAGCTCGCCATCATCCCGGCTCACCACTCCTTTGGCCTTGCCTGCCATTGCTACGCAGCCATCTACTTGCATTTGATAAAGGTTCTTGAATCGAACCCCTATCTTCCGGGTTTCTCCAGTTGTCTTACTGCGCAGGAAAGCCTTTCCCTCGCTGAAGACAACATCATACCCCTTGTCTTCTAACATCGCCACAGAGATCAGATTCTTCTTCAATCCCGGAACATGCATCACTTCCTTCAATACGAAGGGTTTACCAGACTCCCTCTCAAAGGAAATGGTACTGATACCGGTCGCACTGTATCTACCATCATCGCCCATCTCGATGTGCACTCCAAGATCTTTCTCATCCAGATCAGTAAACAAATCTCGATCTCCTGTCATGTGAAAAGACACACCACTGTCCAGAAACCACACTGAACCCATCACACTTGAAACCAAGCATGCGATCAGCGAAAAATCCAGCTCAAACTGCGAGGCTAAGGCCTCTCCAGCTGCAGATCTAGCAGCCTGCTTATTTTTCTTCTTCTGCGGACAATTTGTGGCATAATGTCCGTGTTGGTGACAGTGAAAGCACTTCACCTTGGACATGTCCTGCTTCTTGCCTTTCACACCGGAATGAGAAGCTTTCTTTCTCTTCCCCTTCTTTGCTTTGGCAGCCAAAGCGCAATTCTCTTCATCAGAGTTCTTTGATGAAGATTCATCCCTGGTACTCCGCCTTATCTCCTCTTGCACAAGATCCGACCAAAGTCGCTCCCATCCTGGCAATTTCTCCCGACCATTGACAGAGTCCTGATAGGAATGCCAACTCTTCAGAAGCCCAAGGAGAGCCAATCTCACCAAGTCCTCATCATCAATAGTCACCCCCACACTTCCCATATCATCCCTGCATTGGACGAACTTCGTGAGGTACTTGGGCATACTTTCGCCTTTCTCCATCTTTATGTTCCTGAGTTTGTCCTTGAGCACCAACTCCCTCTGGTCGCTCTTGATTTGAAATAAATATATCAAAGCTTTCCACATCAATAATGGAGAAGCCTTACCATGAAGGCTGGACACTATGTGATCCTTCACACCTTCCAACAGAATCCTTCGACACTTTGTTGTCTTCTTTTTCCATGCGTCAAGTACGACAACATCACTAGAAGTAGGCTTTGGAATTTCGGCATCTATGAACTCCTTCAACCCATTGTCATCCAGCACCACCTCCATCATGTCATTCCATGCAATATAATTTGATCTCGCCCTCAAGGGAATACTTCCAATCTCAACTGCTGAAAGACATCTCAACTTCGACACTGTCAAAACACCGCTCGCAAATTCGAATTCCACCAAGAACAAAACTCAATCGCTTTAATGTTTTTCAATTTCTCCAATGATCAATATCGCTCCAATACCATGTAGAAATTTTGAATAAATGATATATTATTCACCTATTCTCCTAATCACCCACTATTTTAGCTTCATGCACAATACGGAATCTCTCTTTCTACCATTGATCATTACATGCGGAAATAAAATCAATTGCATGTGCACATTAAAACCACAAACATTCACACATATGAACACAGTATTTCATGGGAAAGCTTAAAGTCCGAAAACCCCAACTATCTGTATATTATATGTCATAGAGATCATGTAACAATCATTGTACAAAGCTCCTCACAAGATATCAGCACAACCTTCAATTTCTACACACTAATCAATCTAGATCTAGCAAAACACATGCTCCAATCTCTACCACCTGATAGCCAACCTCTATTGCTTAATCAATGCTGTAGGATGGATCATTAAATAACATAAACCACCTGGCTTGTAATGAGCAATCCTCATGGGCTTCTCCAATCACTGGTAGTTGCAAATATGCAACAGTATAATCATAACTGATAGTTAACTTGCTCTTTCACCTATCTCAGCACTAGTCTCCACTGGAACCGTCCATGCACCGGGTTAAATGATGTATTCTTTAGTTGATTAATGAGTTTATAATTAGTGAATTAATTAATAATTAATTCACACCACTCTTCACTAGTGTATCAATCAGTTAGACTAGATACAACTAGCTCAACTATGTTTAGATTAGTTAAACTCAACACAACTCCATTAACTCCTCAATCAACTCCACCAAACTCTGTCACATGAGTTCTAACTGAAGTATCCATGAAATAGCTCCACTTAACCCTCAGGAATAGTGTAATTCCTTCTGTCAGCTCCTGTGCCACATCTGTGCACTTAACTAAAGTGCTCCAAGAGAATAAGATAATGTTTATAGTCGAAATATTATTAAGAGCTAATAATATTCAACATATCTATTTTTAGACTGGCAATATACAAATAGATTCTGCCCAATATGTCTAAAAATAGAAGTCCATCTATTTTTCCAACTTTACCAACCATCCAAAAATAGCATCTTGCAACTCATAGAATATGATCGACATGTCTAAAAATAGACATAGTCTAAAAATAGCTCGCGGGCCCACGGTAGTGAAGGCGACTTCTTTCCACTAAGTAAACAATAGATATAAAGAAAATATCAAAATATACATAGAAGCTGAGCCATTTTATTATATGGAGACGATTTAGTTACACAATGTACAGAAAATGAGTAGATCTAGCCCAAGAGATGGCCTAGAATCACCCTGCAAACATGCTACAACTAGCACTGCGTAACTGGTGAGCCTACAGGAAGAAATACTACACTGCCCCTTCTACTGTTGATATACATGAAACTTTTGTAAAATGAAATGCAGATATAGGGAGCTTAGGAGCTCTGATGATGCCAAGATTCAAGATCTGGCCAATGTGATGGGAACCCAAGATAACCCAGAAAGGATTTTCCAAATCTATAACTTTGGAAAATCACTCTCTTAAGGTTTGATCCTTTTACTACTAGGTTACACAGATATGAAGCTAGATCTGATCCGAATATGGCTGCAATCTATTCTACAAACATATTTGAGCTTTGAGGGTTGATCCCTCCTTTAGATCTGCAAGCTAGGAGCTTGAGATATTGTCTCCTCTTCTTCCTCCTTCAAGTTGCAGCAACTGAATATGAAGCTACTATAGAAACTGTGCTATATAAGAGGGAGAGGCTCTATGCTTGCTTAAATTTTCTGCAATAGACTCCGGGCTAATGGAAATAGGGATGAAAAGGTGAGGGGATGATCTGTCATAGGATTATTAGTTGAAATACTAGTGGCTTCCTTCCTCCTTTGGATATGCAATGATGAACTGCGTAATCCTTGATGGGACTACTATTGATAGGAGGTCAATAATATTTGGCCCGATTCCATATCTGAAATGAAGCCCTGGGAACATTGATCTTCAAGCACAAGGTGATAGGAATAAACCTACACAGGTTCTCCAGCTGAAATACTGAAGACAACCTCCACCTTCCAAATTGATCTTTAGAAATTGCGTAATTCCTAAAGATAGATATTCTACAGATGATGGAAATGATAAGTGGAACGAATTCCTGATGTATAATGAAGTACAAACCTCTTCTAAGAGATCACTCAATGAAAGAGGAGGGATTCCTGACCAAGAACACCCTGTGCTAAACAGCACTTGCAATCTTTGCTAAACGGCCTAAGAAAACATGGAATGTCACATGAAAATTCCATATCTAAACAAACCTCAAAATATATAATCAATAGCCTGCCTTCATTTTTGTCTTCATCTCCTTTATATAGTTTATGAGCCTTCCCATGCCTTGGCCCACCTCTAAACTGTGTTGTGTATGTAGACATAATCCTCCATGTTTGACTGTGTTGTCTCTCCAAGTCCTCCATCATGTCTAGATGCATTGTACACCCTCTCCATCATGTGTGCATTGATTGCACCACTTCCTCCATCACTTCATCATGAATGCTCTATGATCTTTCATTAGATGCCTTCCATGATCTTAGTTGACTGCTTCAACCTCCATGATTTATCTCATTACTGATACATGATCTCCAATCCATTCACATTAGTAGTGGCTCGACTACCTTCTTTATGTAGATCTAGGCTTAATTAATCCACATTCACACATAAAAAGTGGATAGTTTTACATATTGAGGATTATGGGTCCCTCCACCCTTTTATTTACTTAATTCATTAAGAGAATTAAGAACTCTAATATTCCAATTGTCATGTGAAAATTTGGGAATATTACAATCCTCCCCAGCAAAATGTTGATTGTCCTCAAGAAACTGCAAAAGTAGATGCAAAGAAATCCATTTCCCTCCAAATGGCATCCACATAAGGAATGGCTCCTCCATTTGCTGCAATGTGTCATGCATGTTTGGTTCCAAAGTTTTCTCTCAGGAATGTATAGAATGACCTCCAACTGTATGGTTAGATGTGTAATATTCCTAAATTAGCATGCAGCTAATTGGAATATTAAAATCTAATTTTTCTTTCTTGTTGGATGAATAAGTGGGTAAGGAGACCCTTAAAGTCTCTTTAGTAGGAATAAATCACTTCCAATGTGAATTTAGATCATTTTAGATAGTCAGAATAAATCCACCTTGGGTGTGAAAGGAGACAATGCATGGAGACTAAGTCAAGGTTAACCAAATCAAACAGTGTTGTAAATGAGAGAGTGGAGCTAGTGGAGATAGATGTTATGGAAGTAGTTCCTCTCCACGGATAGAGACAAACCTTCTAGCCCTAGAGTGGGTCTAGTAAAAAAAGGACAAACTAGAGTGTAGGTTCCTAATTACTGAATAAAATAGATGAGGTAGATCGACCTACCTGGAGTCCAATGTTGTCGTCATGGCTGTTGTAGTGATGGCCTCTCGATTTCTATCTCAGAAAATCACGATCCTTCCGTAGTGATACTTGGATACCTACACAAGATCAAAAAACAAGAGCAGCATATGAAGCAACAATCTCATTCATAACTACTAACCAGTCAAGGAGGGTTAAGCATATAACATCAATGAAACACATCAATGCAACATGAGAACCAGACAATAGTTATACATATGTATTAATAGAAGAAAGAGTTACAACCAAGTCTTGATGTCGCAGCCTCCTTCAGTGGGGTTCATTTGAAGCGTGTCTCGATGACTATCAGGATATTTGGACGGGGTTAAGGCACAAGCCTAATCTCTCTCAATAAGGGACTCTTCTGTTCTATCTTGAATAGAAATCTCTCCAGCGTTTCTACTACAATATCTTCAGTTTAGCTAGTTTCATCAATGGAGGATGGTTATATTTATAGAGGAGAGGAGGAGGTTGGGATCCCTACTATGGTGGAAGGGAGGCCTTATCCCTTGGGAGGTTTCCCCAAAAGGTGGAAACAAGAGGCCAAAGGAGGAAGGCCATGGTTTTTCAGTCGAACCACTCCCTATGACTCATCCACGAAGTTGTTGTGAGCGAAACTTCACCTCTATTTTTAAAAAAAATTCCATAAACAGATTGTCACGGATAGCTAACTGATAAAGAGCGCCAGCTAGCGTAGGGGCTAGTGTTAATCTGCCTCATCGGCACAAGGGCATAACGGGCTACCAGCTCCAAGGAAAAAAAAAGTGTTTTTAGTGGTCTGTTTAGGAAATGGTCAATAGATGGAATTTTGTCCTCATAGCAAGGGATGCAATGATGGTATTTTCAAGGCATGACACTTTATTTTGATCACAGAAATGAGCCTCCAATGTGTGAAATGGGGATTGTAGGGACAGTGAAAAAATGTTGTGTAACAGATGCCCCCTAAAGCATGAGGTCTAAGAGAGAGGAAGGGGTGAAATGCTTTACGAGAACACATTCGAACCAAACACCATTGTCAGAAGATCTGCAATTACAAGTACAATAGATATCTCTAAAACATGAACATGTGGTATGGGCACAACCATCCATAATAGAGTAAATATAAACTGAGATCTGAGGTATGGACGCAGCCATCCAGTAGTAAGGATCACCAAATAGACTCAAGTATGGTTTCATCCATCCAATCAAAAGATTCATGTAATAGAATCATGATAAATCATAATATCCCATAACCTAGATCTTATCAGACAAAACCCAAGGTATTTCTCTCCATCTCGACCCAAACAAGTACAAATTCAAGCATGCGAATATGTGAGCTGAAGTCGAACATGCAGGAAAGTCACCTGATTACCAGCTAATGATGAAAGTTGTTAATAAGTGCGAGAGAAACCACCAATAATGATAATGGCTCTCAAGGTACAATCGGTACAATCCACAGAATGTGAACAGTGAGATGGCATCAAACACCCGTAGAATCACTCGATCGAAGGCCAATGATGTGAAACTATCATTGAATGCAAAGAAATTTCCATTGAGGCATGCAGGCTCCAAGGTACTTTTAGGGAGTCTCTAGACCAACTTCCTGGATAATGAGCAGATGTCGACAGGAAGTGACCTGGTTGAAGGAGGGCCATAATGTTTCCCACATCATCGACATGAGACAGAGGAACAAAATGATAGTGAATCATGACCAACAGAGAATCAGAGGGAGGTTGAAAACTACAGAGGCAAACTTCTCTTGAACATATTAGTGACACGACTCTGGATTTGGTAGCATTTTACATCAAAGGATCTGAGGTCATGGTGATGTGGCAAAGAGCAGATGAGAGGTCAAAACAGATTACCCAAACCCATTGAGGAAAAATATGATGAAATGATATGTCCCCAACCCGATACTAATACAAACGAGTGTCATGTTCAAGAGCAACATACTGCCGACACAACTAAAATCTGGTTCAATTTTCCCCCACCATTTCTGGTGAGTATGTAATATCCCAAAATAGGGATTTTCTACAACAAATAGAATATATTAAGATATTCCAAAGTTGGAGATCCATAAAATAGACTCATATGATGTGTTCAAAAACACATAGCCCTCAAATGAGTGAAACAACAACAAAAGCAGAATGCCTAGACCTTCCCAAGTGGGGAAAATGCAAGAATTAGACCCTGCGAACGTTATTTCTGAAGATCTGCATTTTTACTGGGTTAAATAACACTGGTTTCCCTTAGAATATGCTTTTATACCCTCACATACAAAAGGGGATCAGAAATAAATCCCTTTTGATATGTTAAACATACCTCCCGGCTACCTAACAGCTAAAAAATGGCCAAATCCCATGACTTGAGTATGCAGAAAAAGACTAAAGCATGCACAGTGTTATTTTATAAGGGTTTCTACAATAAAATAATGGAATAGCATGTATCTAGAAATTTATGGAACAATATGCCAAGAAAACAGAGATTTGACCTCCTTATTACATTATAAAGCTAACCTGGAAAGGGTTTCATGAAACACATGTACAAGAAAGAGCAGATCTGAATATTTAGCTCAGAAAATGTAGTCTTACTGCAAAATTATAGAAATATAGCTGAATAATACAAATTAAGGATGAGAATCCCTTCCTCTAGCTTTCCGAGAGAAGGGTTGGCCCTTTCACTAGGAAACTAGCTCCCAAAGAAGGGTCTTAACCCTGCTGCAGCAACTTTGCATAAAATGACGCAGTTCCTGCAAGGGACTTTGTTGTAGGAGATGAGAACCAATTTGGCCTACTACCAAGATCTGAAATGTGCTCATAAATATTCCTAGCTGATTTCTCAAGAGGAGGAAGGCACCTTCTACTGAGAAACAAACCCGGAAGTGGTGTAAGAATCCTCCACTGCAACACCCTACAACTTAGCAAAATTCTACTGCAGAAATAACACTGGGACTAAATAATTATTCTAGGACTTGAGCCTGGATGTGGAGCAATATATGACAAGCTTTCCCAAGAGGTCTCCCCATGGAAGAGGTGGGATTACTGCTCAGGAACACCTAGTGATACCTTGCTAAACAGCAAGGGGAAGCCAAGTCTAACTAGACAAGATCAATAGATTGAAATACCAAAGCATGAATAACAAAGGCCTCCACCCTCTTCATATATATCAAGTGAACCTCTCCATATTGGGTCCCATCCACATGTGCCATCAAGCTCATGTAAGTTGTCCTCCACCAAAACTGCGATGTCCAACAAGGTGGTTCAATGTATCTAGACAGCTTTGTTGACTTTGTCAAAGTTGACTGAATCAACATGATTCCATCTCCGTTCACACCCAAGGGTGCTCAAATAAGCTGCTTATTCTTACCCCTTTTCACATTAGGAGTGTTATTGATCCTTCTAAATAGGTTAATGGGCCTCCCTACCCATTTATTCACCTACCTAGTGATGAAACAACTCTAATATTCCATTTAGCTTGAAGGCTAAAAATTTGGAATATTAAAAACCTCCCCTCCAAAATGTTGCTTGTCCTCAAGAAACTACATAAGGAGAGAAAAATCCCCCCCTCCTCTTCTTGTGGCCTCCTCATTAGAAAATCTCCACCACCGCTCAACATGATCTACTACAAATCTGTCTTCCAATGTTTCCTCCCAAGCATGCAAAACCATATGGCTTACATCATAGAAAGGTGGAAGATGTAAGTGGAAACCTCCTTTCTGTCTAATGGCCTCCTTAAGGTAGGAGTGATGATGAACATGGGAAATATTATTCCCAATGAGTGACTTCCATACCCATGCTATCATCCAAATGAAATGAGCCAATCTTGTTAGCTCAAAAGGATCCCCAACCCCAGATTCATGCAATGTGTTGGGGCTGCATGGAGAGATTGGATCCTCCCAACCAAGTGGTTTCTCTCCCCATTTATGGTAATTATGGGGCTGTTGCTGATCTTGGGCTGAAATTCCATGACTTCCAAGAGTGGCCCAAGCTAACCCATCAAACAAATAAACCATGAAGTGCCTCCTCCAAAAACTCAACTTCTCCAAATGGCTTCTCCCACATAATGAAGAGAGATGTAATTTGGCAATCATGGGATGCCCATTTCTCCTCCGGAAACATGCATCATGCAAATTAGGGAGAATTATCCTCCCAATGAGAATTTTCAACTCATATCCCACTCTCCAATCAAATCTTCTCATGAACATAGAGATATCAGCAATACATGGAAGCAAAAACCAATAGAAACAAGTTGTCACATGACAACCGGAAAGTGGATCAAGGTCCCATACAAGGAACCAGCATAGTGCATTCCTTACCTGCATCAAATAAAACGAAAACAAGTGCTTTTCCAGCCACTTGTTTTCTACTACAATCATTTTACAAGATATAAACATGAAAGTACAAAATGGTGTCAATGGTGCACACTAAAAATCATGTGGCTTTCCCCACCAACCACCGATGAGATAGCCAATCTCAATGCTACAAATGGCTTCAAGTACATTATTATACAATATGCAAGAAGGGATAATCCTCCTAGGTACAATATGCTACTGATAAAAGGACAAGTAATACAAAACATAAGGTGAAGTTGTACATTATTCATCATGCACTTGAGGTCTTGAGCTGAAATGGCTCATCTGGAAATGCTAAACCAGCTCCATGAGTAGGAAGGTAACTGTGACATCCTCTCTATCACCATTAGGGATATGCATCTATCCATATGCTGAAATATTTCATGTTGAATGCCTTTCCAAATGAACTCTTCTGCTAAGGAGAGATATGCATCAAAATGCATGGAGAAGAAGTCCTCATGTGCTGCATGTAGCACTTCTTCTTGCACTAGAATATCTAGTCAAGAAGACTCTGCCATAAGAATAGATGACCATATAATCCACCATATATCTTTCATCTCCATCAGGGTCATCAAGAATCATGCAAGCACCAAGATCCTTGGAGTACTCTACCAAGAGTTGAGACCTCCAAAATGGATCAATCCTTCCAAGAGACAGTGTTGATGATCTACAATGTGAAGCTCCCCACATGCTACTGTCCTTTCCTTTGACATCCCTCATGCCAAATTTATCCTCCAAATTGCTGCCATGCCCATCATGTAGTTGCTCATGCTCAAAAAGAAGTAGGAATCCTTGGAAATTGGCCTCCCATGAGAAGGTCCCATCCAAGAAGAATCTCCCAATATTGGCCAATGCAAGCATGAGTGGCCGCCATCTACTCCAATGTATGGAGGATTCCTTCCTCAAAGAAAGTACCCTCTGTTTCTCCAGATCCATGGAGCAGCTCCCTTGCACCATGAAGGTGCCATCCTCCATGACTGCAACAACCTATGTCAGCGCAGTACAGATAGTGAGAGTGGGTGGTGCTGAAAAGGGAAGGATTTCCCCCTCCTCCTTGGGTTTATCCCAAACTCTCTACATTGCACTAGAATCCTTCAAAGTCTTCGCCTCTTCGGAATCTAAGAGTCGTGAATCAAATGGCAATATTTATCTTACCAACTCCAAGTCTGGTGGCCTCCCCAGTGGAATTCCTCCAAGTATTGAGACATCCATGGCAAGAGAAGACTATTCATATGGTTGGGCAACCCTACCCTTGCCTTTTCAGTGCAAACCAGTCTCCATCCTCCTTGCACCAGTTCTCTGAAATAGGTAGGGGTGTGTGCTCCTCATCAAGTGATGATGTCCTTCCTCCCTACCTTCTCTTTCCATCAATATCATCCACAATCATGTTGCTCATTGATTTTACTTTGCTTCCCATGTGTGAGATCCTTGGGAACTTCTTGTAATGACACAAGAAATCCTCCTCTTGGAGCATGTGCTCCTTCTTCCTCTGCATGAGGCACTAGATATGCTCTAGATGTGATATCACTGTAACCCCCATCCTTCTCTTCATATTCAATATGAGTAGGAGGTAACTGCTCAATAAGAGGACCCTTATTTGCAAAAGGACCCTTCATGCCCTCTTGTCCAAGGTTATGAAACATAGATCTTGCCTTCAACAAAGTATCATGCAAGATATGATCTCCTCCAATAGGGATTTGAATTGGTTTTGAGTTTGCAGGTCCTCCCAACTTATGCAAAAGTTTCATTGGTTTGATTGTCTCATTTTTTATATCAAATATTTCTAATAATCATTTAATGAACTTTGCAAAAGAATAAGTATTAAAATTTTTCAATGAAAATGACTCAAACATCCACCAAGCATGGGCCTTACCTTCAAAGTGCAGCGCTGCAACTCTGATGGCTTCTTCTTCGGAAACCGGGTGCTGCTGCAAATAAGTACACAACTCCTCCGCCCAAGCTTTAGCTGAGCAAGTTGGGGATCCATAAAAGGTAGATAGAGAAAATATATCCATGTCATGCAGCTGGCCCCTCTCCACCTTGATCTTGCAGAACTCTTTGAAAGTAATATGATCTCTAAACTTCTCAGTTTGAGATTCATACTCTTGTAGAAAATTGCTAAGAGTTCCCTTCTCCGGTGTTTCCTCTTCTTTCATCTCCCTCATAGGAAACCTGGGCATTTGACTACGTTGTGCATAATAAGGTGTAGCTACATGCTTACACCTATCATGTGCCAATCTAGATCTAGCTCTAGATCCAAACTCCTCAAGAGATTCCATCTCTCCTCTCATCTTCTTAAGATTTTCATTGATGCACTCCACAGATCTTGGAAGAAGCTTTGTAAGCATATCTTCCCTTTTTCCTCCACATAATGGAGTCTTATTTCTATTCATCTCTCCTTCTCTGGATATTTTCATGGCTGATTTCCACAGGCTGAGCAAAGATTGAAGCTTTGATACCACTGTAATATCCAAAAATAGGGATTTTCTACAAAAAATATAATATCTTAAGATATTACAAAGTTTTAGATCCAGCAAATAGACTCATATGATGTGTTCAAAAACAGATAGCCCTCAAATGAGTGAAATAGAATCAAAAGAAGAATGCCTACACCTTCCCAAGTGGGGAAAATCAAGAATTAGACCCTCGAAACGTTATTTCTGAAGATCTGTGTTTTTACTTGGTGAAATAACGTTGGGTTCCCTTAGCATATGCTATTAGGCCCTCACATACAAAAGGGGATCAGAAAGAAATCCATTTTTATATGTTAAACAGACCTTCTGACTACCTGACAGCTTAGAAATGGCCAAATCCCATGACTTGAGTATGCAGAAAACGAATGAAGCATGCACAACATTATTTTATAAGGGTTTATGTAGTAAAAATAATGGAATTGCATGGATCTAGAACTTTATGGAACAATATGCCAAGAAAACAGAGATTTGACCTCCTTATTACATTATAAAGCTAAACCAAAAAGGGTTTCATGAAACACATGTACAAGAAAGAGAAGATCTGAATATTCAACTCAAAAAATGCATTCTTACTACAAAATTACATAAATATAGCTGAATAATATAAAGGAGGGATGAGAATCCCTTCCTCTAGATTTTCGGGAGAAGGGTTGGCCCTTTCCCTAGGAAACTAGCTCCCAAACAAGGGTCTTAACCCTGCTGCAGCAACTCTGCATAAAATGACACATTTCTTGCAAGGGAATACACTGTAGGATATGAGAACCACTTTGGCCTGCTGCCAAGATCTGAAATGTGCTCAGAAATATTCTTGGCTGATTTCTCAAGAGGAGGAAGGCACCTTCTACTGAGAAACAGACCCAGAAGTGGTGTAAGAATCCTCCACTGCAACACCCTGCAACTCAGCAATATTTTGCTACAGAAATAACGCTAGGATTGAAGAATGATGCTTGGCCTTGAGCCTGGATGTGGATCAATACAGGACAAGCTCTCCCAAGAGGTCTCTCAAGGGAAGAGGTGGGATTCTAGCTCGGGAACACCCAGTGATACCTTGCTAAACAGCAAGGGGAAGCCAATTCTAACTAGAAAAGATAAATAGATCGAAATACCAAAGCATGAATAACAAAGGCCTCCACCCTGTTCATATATAGCAAGTGAACCTCTCCACATTGGGTCCCATCCACATGTGCCATCAAGCTCATGAAAATTGTCCTCCACCAAAACTGCATTGTCCAACAAGGTGGTTCCATGTATCTAGACAGATTTGTTGACTTGGTCAAAGTTGACTGAATCAACATGATTCCATCTCTGTTCACACCCAAGGTTGCTCAAATAAGCTACTTATTCTTACCTCTTTTTACATTAGGAGTGTTATTGATCCTTCTAAAGAGGTTAATGGGCCTCCCTACCCATTTATTCACCTACCTAGTGATGAAACAACTCTAATATTCCATTTAGCTTGAAGGCTAAAAATTTTGGTATATTACAGAGTACCCCAATTATTTTGAAAACAAGCTTGAAGGGGATAGCATATTCTTGTGCTGTAAGTTTTTCCTTCGAACAAATCCAACCTAGTACATTTTATGAGCCCTAGGAAGGAGGAACTCGATGAACGTCATGGTGATGTGTCCGATGTCATAAGGTTTTAATGAGTCTGAAAAAGGAAGAAATCTGCGTCTTTTCATGTTTAGAGAGTTTGAAAAGAAGCAGAAAATAAAATTCCAGCCTATCCCTTTTCGTAAGCAGTCTCTCAAATCCGGAAAGGTAGAAAACAATATCTGAAAGAACCTCTTAGTCATGATAGTTTAATGTATTCCCTTTTCGTAAATAATCTATCCCAGCCCGAAAAAGGGGTAAACGTATACTGGGTAGATATCATTTCATAGCCATTTAACGAGTTCAAAATGACAAGAGTCTCGGAAATATTTTCAGTTTTAGAGAGTCAAAAAAGAGATGAAAGATAACTCCAGCAGTGACTTTTTCATGTTTTTACCGAGTCCGAAAAAGTATAAAATACAACTCGTGACTTCATCACTATCGCACTAAAGATCTGTCGTTGCACAAGAAACAAACTTAAAACCCATTTCTTAAAATAACATAATTTAATAATCGAAAAACATGTCTTAAAACCTAATTAGGGTTTTGAAAAGCTATAAAATTTTAAAAATGTTAAAAAATAATTACTTTTCACTTTTACCTCTTGTGGAGCAATAGTGACCCATTTTACCTTGTGATTTTGCGGCGAATATAGCGGGAAATCCAGCAGACCAATCTCAAATCCATCAGTTCCAAGTAAGATCTGACATCTTTCCCCACATTTTACACATTATTTGTATACCTGCAACCTTCTGTTTTGATTTATGAGGGAGAAATTGTGAAAACTAGGGCACGGTGGCTAGCACAGGTTTTGGGCATGGACTCGCGCCAACCGCCCGATTTTCTAAATTGGGGCGCACCCATTAGCGCGACTGTTTTCAAAACAATCGCGCCAACCATGCAGACCTCTGAAAAAACTCTCAATGCAAGAAAGCAAGCCTAAATTCACAAATTTCAGCTTTGGATTTGGCTAATAATGTTCATATGAACATGTTTGCAGGTGACAGAGTGAAAAAATGGTGATAGAGTGGAAGGAACAAGAAAACAGTGAAGAGGATGAGCTTTCCATGGGAAATGTGAGATGCATGGAAGCTCTTAGAGACTGTGGACTGAAAAAGTTCTTCATGACACAGTGTCTTAGAGCTCAACCGGAGATGCTACAATACTTAAACAATATTTTGGATGAGTATCAAGAAAAATTCATTCTTCGAGATCAGGAGCTCGAGATTGATGTTTTTGATATTTATTTCATAACAAGACTGTCGCAGAGGGGGGTAGCACCAATCTTGACCGGCACCTGGCCCACCATGGAGAGCATGGGCATGGTGATTGACAGGGTATGCCCGGGAGAACAGAAAGGATCAAAAAGCGGGAAAGTGGACATCCAAACTATCCCAGATTTAACACTACGAGTAGTTCTACACACGATCACACAAGCTGTAGGAACGCAAGCACCGCACGAAGCAACAAAAATTTAGTTACTTATTAGTGTAGACTACTTGTCACCGACCATCTACAACTGGGCAGAGGCAGTAATAATAAATATAAAACTTCAGTTGACAAAGTGCAAGAAGACCAAATTGAAATAGTTTGGTTATGGATCTATCCTGGTATCATTCATTCTGGAACGATTACCAATCTTTCAGCCTTAGGAGGTGATAGTCCCAACACCACCATCACTAAAACCACTGATGTCTCAGTGGGCAGCTCTGATGCCAAGGTCCAAGGGTGGTCAACAGATGTCCTAGAGACCGGATTTCTTTGATTGGCTCTACCAAAAGTTGATCATCGTGGAGGACTAGCCCTATTTTGGCACATATTTCACTAGTGATCTGAACCTCCCACTCCAGGAAGGAGAGGATTGGGATGAATCACTTGGTAAGACTCATTTTTAATTTTATGAGTATTATGATATTTTTTTGGTGTGTATGTTCTGACAATTAATCCATACTTTTCCAGATGTAGGCCCAAAGAGACCTGCAGGGATGTCTCTGATAGCAAAGTGAATACCTCGTTATTTTGATGTTTCCCCTCAAGGTGAGGAGGATGAAATCGTGCACAACTTGGAGGGAATCGATCGTGGGGTCCCAGACTACACACGGTTTGACGATGTTCCTCATGCATATCAAAGACATATTGTAGGGGTATCAAACTGAGTTCACCGCTTGCTAAGGTGGCTTGTCCGAAAAGTGACATGCTGTTATGATCATTATGTTGATTAGACACCTAGGCTTTTATTTCTGCATTTTTTTGTGAGACATGGTGTCTCAGGATGTAACAGAAACACACATTTTTTTTTTAACTTATGGTGCACACTGATGCAAACATTCGATATATATATATATATACATATGTTTTCCTGTTTGATATGAGTCTCTCATGTGATGATGATTTTACATATTACGCAAATGTCTATCCAATACAATGTTAGCCATCGTATTAGTTAATGCATTCATTTGTCTAGGAATATGTTGATATGTGATATAATCAAAATGTATTTCCAGCAAACGAACATGTAAATACAATCTTAAAATGTGAGGGTTTCTAACTAAATAATGCCCATTAAGTTGAAGAACAACAAGCTGAGAGTCTATATTTACAAGAAATGCCCTAATGCCAAGGATAATCACCTCAGTTAATAGTTCAATGACAGCACTATATTCAGCGACATTGTTTGTATTTTGTCCTAGACAAATACCTTGTAGATCTATCAACTCACCAGCAAGATCATAAATCACCCAGGCTGTCGAAGAAAAGTTCTGGGTATTGCGAGAAGCACCATCCGCGAAATCTACATAAAGGGTAATAGACATCTCCACAATAAGAAACGACCCAATAAGAAGGAAAATGCTCGTAAAATACCGAGCCAAAAATGTAAAAAAATGAAAAAACACCTATGTACACAAAACATGCACGAACGACTCATGCATAATAATTCTTGAGATACAACCCATTTCTGGGCTGATCTAAATAATGACCTTCGTAATCAATGAGCTCATAGGCCTCATTCTTCAAAAAGTGTTTAATGATGTAAGGCCCATGCCACATGGGTTGAAATTTTTCTGCCCCCATCTTATCATGAGCTTGGTCGTACGGGAGGAGGAGGTCTCCTTCTACAAAGGAGCGAGGGGAAACAGACTGGTCAAAATGGGCTTTGACCTGCTTCTTCTGTGCCTCGATGAACAAAGCAGCAAAGAAATGAGTTTCATCCAGCCTCTCTAAGCAGAGAAGACGCTCTTATTTAGGTGAAGTGTTGGGAAATTATTCAACAACCAACTTAAGTGAAGGTATTTCACACTCAATCGAAAGGGTAGCTTCCAAACCGTAAACAAGCTGGAATGGAGTGAATCCGACCGCATCCTTGACTGAGGTTTGGTATTCCCAGAGAGCTGAAAATAACATGAGATTACAATTAGATTTATGGATCCCAATCGTACATTGAAGCATAGTGACTAAAACTTTGTTTACAGCTTCAACCTGGCCATTGGCCTGAGGATAGTATGGCGTTGATCTGTCGTGAAGCAAGCCCAACCTGGAGGTCAACTCCGCCACCATAT